>JAFFSR010000361.1:1777500-1957500 GCA_017163975.1 Anastatus disparis | reverse complement strand
TGCGTATATAACTGAGAACAACTGTATATATATATATATATATATATATATATATATATATATATATATACATATGCAAATCATATGTAAATATAAATATTTATCAAAATCGAATATATTATATTGAAAGATATTTATTATTTAAAAATTATTATTCATAAATTATCAATCATTGCGCAATGAATATCGATAATTTATGATAAAAAATAATGAAAAGTATCAGGCTATTATAAAAAAGAAAGAGGTATACCATTCGTTATTTTGACAGTAGATGTGTACGTAATAAAATAATTTACAATTTATATATTAAGGATATTACCTAATATCGATATTTATTAATAGTTTAAGTACGTATGCAAATTAGGTGCATATGCAAATTAAGTGTATGTATAAAGTATGTAAAGTACAAAGATTTAAGAAGTATAATAGCCATTACTACGACAATGAGGAATGGGTGTTCTTAAGAGATACACTCAAGTTATTCGTTGTAATAAAATCACCCCAAGTTCGATAACGCGACACGAGAGACGAATCAAATTGCATAACACACGCCTTAAAGTAAAAAGTCCCACCTTCTTATAAGCGAAATAATGGTAACCCGAGTTTTAATTATGTACATGCTAACTAAATATCTATATGAAATTTTTAATGAATTATTAATAATTATTAAAGATTATTAAGAAAATTGAATTTTGTACTCACAACTCAGTGGTTCCCACAAAACTGATGTATTTCTTGCTACGTTGGAGGTTTCAATATCAAATTATTTTTACAGGTCTCGACAAGTTAAAAATTAATATTATATTTTTACGCGCATGCTCACCCTAAAATTTATGATTTATTTTTGGTATAAATAGACAACGATTTACGGTTCTAATATCATTCTGAGTTTAAACATTGAAACAAGAATAACAAAAAAGAGAATGAATAAAAAAGACTTATATCATATCTTAATAACTATTTTAAATGTGGCTCTCCTTCGTGAACCACAAATAAAACTATTTTGTAATTATGCATGGCACAAAAATTTAAAAACTTGCTCTATAAATGAGCTGTTAAAAAAGATTAAATTCATCATAGGACTTTGCAGGCTACGTACTTTAGCCTATATGTGTAAGCGAAATATTTTTACCGATAATCAGATACTTGATATAGTTGGTCATTGTATTAAGAGCAGAGGAATGCAAGATGCACCTCAAGTCAGACATCTCATGTTACATCATCGTGTCACTACAGGTAAGTTATGCATATTTTCTATCATGAATCCAATAACATATCTAGAAATGTATTTTAAAATAACGAAATCGTAGCCAATAATCGTTCAATAATCTATATCTTTTTTATTTAACACCGGAGAATTTCGCGGCATAAGACTTTTATGTTGTAAATAAAAGAATATATCCAAAAATATGTTTTACTAAAAAATATTGATTGCCAATATCGAACCAATACTCGATAACTTACTTATTTACGGTCAAAAAATTTTGCAAGCTGATACTTTTATGTTGTAAATACAATGATAAACCCAAAAATATGTTTCACAAAAAAATACCGATTTCCAATATCGGATCAATAATCCATAGATTTTTTATTTATGGTCGGAGAATTTTGCGGGATAAGACTTTTTTGTTGTAAATAAAATAATAAATCCAAAAATATATTTTACAAAAAAATATTGATTTCCAATATCGGACCAATACTCGATAACTTACTTATTTACGGTCAAAAAATTTTGCAAGTTAATACTTTTATGTTGTAAATACAATGATAAATCCAAAAACATGTTTTACAAGAAAAATATCGATTTCCAATATCGGATCAATAATCTATAGATTTTTCATTTATGGTCGGAGAATTTCGCGGGATAAGACTTTTTTGTTGAAAATAAAATAATAAATCCAAAAATATGTTTTACAAAAAATTGATTTCCAATATCGGGCCAATACTCGATAACTTACTTATTTACGGTCAAAAAATTTTGCAAGCTAATACTTTTATGTTGTAAATACAATGATAAACCCAAAAATATGTTTCACAAAAAAATAGCGATTTCCAATATCGGATCAATAATCTATAGATTTTTTATTTATGGTCGGAGAATTTCGCGGGATGAGACTTTTTTGTTGTAAATAAAATAATAAATCTGTTAAGTCCTGGCTTTCACCAGGACTAAATAAAAGTGTATGATTTTGTTATGTTGAATATTTTTGTAAGATTTTAAATATGAATTTGAATTAATTTGAAATAATTGAATTTATTATTAAATTATAATTATGAAAGATAAATATATGTATAATCTAGTGGTGAATTGAACTCCACCAATATTTAATTGAGTAAACCGTTTCTCACAATTGAAATATATTGAAGAAAATTTATTTAGAGTATTTGAATAGAGAATATATAAATTGAATATTCTTACCTTAATGGATTCAAGTAGATGAAGGCTGGATACAGACAGACAAATAATAGATATAGACACGATTTGAAATAAGACTTGAGTCGAATATAAGAAATTTTTAAGATATTTATTGACACTTGTAAAAATAATTAAATATTGAATACAATAACTTTATTAGAATTTGAATTTAAATTTGGAATTTGAATTACAGGATTTACGACTTGGTACCAACGATGATCCTGGGGTAGTGCCCACTGTCGTTAATTGCAGTTGGCTTTTATAAGATTTATCTTGACATGATTTCATTACAAAATAAGTGGATCTTGCTTGTTTTATGATTTAGTAATTTTGAAGTAACGAATTTTGTTGCTTAATATCAACTTAAAGTTTCTTTACTGCTTAGGTTAACACATTCTTTTATTGTTCAATGACTGTTTAATTAGTTCATCAATATCATGTTAGTAAAAAGATATTTTAACAATTGTAAGTTAAAAAATAATATATAAGGATACGTTGTGACGTAACACCTTGGGGCTCAAGAGATTGCATATCAGAAGGATATACAATCGTAAAAACAAAACAGTTATCGAACAATTTACAGATAATTATTACAAGCTTAATTGATAAATATACATATTTTTCTATTTGAATAGATACACAAGGGTACGTTTTATCTCGTATACCTTGGGGCTCAAAGATTGTATATAAATAATTGTAATAAGTAGTAAAATGTATTATACAATGATTTTGGTGTGTTTCACAAGAGGTGAATAACATATTGCTAATGCAATTTAGCAAAATAAAATGACAATTCGATATGTCTTACAAAATATAGGTGAATGACATGTAGGTGTGTGATTTAGATTTTTCTTTTGACTCGTTACATAAATTATTATATATAAATATAAATTGTTTGTTGTCTCAATTTTTTTCTTTTTTTCTTTTCCCTTACATTTCTTAACCTTTCACTGTTTAATAATGATATAAAGAGAAAAATTTATACGTTTCATAGATTGTAATACTAATGTTAAATTCAGATTTTTTTATTATCATTCATTTCAAATTTGATGAATCGTAAAATTTTTATATTGCAGAAAAGAAAAATAAAATAATATGTGTATTAGATATTTTTAAATAATTCTTTTTTTAATGATAAGTTATTTGATAAATTATAAACTTTTTACTTAAATTATTTGTATAATTTTAATTGTAACGATCCTTTTGTTTTTTTGTTTAATTTTAAAAATATACTTCTGAAATATGCTATGTTTTATAAAACTTGAACATATATGAATGACATATAATTAGTTTCATTCACCCCTTCCCACACAAAGTTGAATCGGAAACGATTCAGTAAATAAAACAAAAGGATTGTTTTACAATAAACGCAAAAATGACCGCTTAATAAACTTAAAGTATCAAATTTTTAAATTCTAGTTTCATAAAAGAGTCATCTCTTATAAAATTATAACTTTACTCTACATTTTTTGTTAGATTACTTCTTAAACAATAATATGCTAAATAATGCAACTTGAAGGATAATTAAAAAAACAGAATTTTTTATTATCTTAGTTTCCACCTTATCTTTTTTATATGTATTCGTAGAAGGTTAAGATTTCGATAGATAATATCTAAAAATCTAAATGAAATATGTGCTTACTAAAGTACATAAATCAATGACACGCAGAAAAATAAATAAAATAAAATTTATAATCGCTTTATTATAGATGTGTATCCATCATGTGTTGTTTTTTTTTTATTGTTTCATCAAATATGCTTACGATGTTATTTGATATTACACGTTTATGTGAATGACACACGCGCATAGTGTGGTTCATTCTTTTATGTAACACAACACAATGAAATATGCATAATTTTTATTATATTTGAATATTATGTATATGTAATCTATTTCGAATCATAATTAAAAAGTTCTACTAATTGTTTTTATATAACTAACAAATAATTATTATCAGCTATATTTATATGTATTTGATTATATATATGATAATGCTTATTTAATAAAACGACATTTATGGGCTGATTTTATATTTTTTAAATTATGAAATTTATTATTATATATATATATATATTTTTTTAAACTAATTACGACTAATACTGAATAATCGAATCTCTTTTTGTTCCTGAGATGTTGGTTTAGAAGGAGTAGATGTACTTGTGGAAGGTAGTGTTTTATAGGGTGATTTACTTGGTAAAGGTGGAGGCGTTGGTCGAGGCAAAGGAGATTGTGAAACCATGGGTTCTGATATAACTGGCTTTTCTATTTTCACTTCCTTTAATTCTATTTCTTCATATCTTGGTATTTTTTTCATTTGATTATTATTTAATATAATTATTAAATGCGTAATGGAGCTAAAAATGGCTCCTAATAAATGTATGGACCAGCCATATATTGTATGAAGAGTATATCCTCTTATAATAGTATCCATAATTAATTTAATTATATGAAAAATGATTAAAATCATTATTATAGCTGAACTTATTGACCCAAATGTTGTCAGTTTATTAATGAATTTTTTCCAGGTGTTTTCTGCTATATTTGATAAAGTATTTTCTGTTAGTAAATTACTTAATAAATCTCCTCTTGAATTTTCTTCACCCTGAATTCCTCTCGCTATAGCATTTAATAAAGCTGCTTTTTTGAAAGGGAACATTATATGTTGTTGTAGTTCCTGTAAGTCTTCTTCAGAGTAAATGCCACTAGTTGCCAATGATGTAATTTTTTTAGGCATCCATGAAGTTTGAGTATTTGGTCTTAAAATTTTTACAATATTCTTTGTTGTCCTTGGTTTTGGTAAAAGATTTATCCAATCTTCCCCAATTTTATAATATTGTGGAATGATTGAATTACAATTTATTTCAGAACCTGATTTCAATAAAATATGTGTTTTCGGTGTTAAAAACCATGTCTCATTTTTTGTTGTTACAGGAAGTTGAATATAACACTTGTTTGTGTGTTTTAATTGTACTTCTACTGGTGTACATTTTATTACATGTACTACTTCTCCAGCAAGTTTAGCTATATACCCAGGTTTTTGTATGATATTATAGGCAAATTCATCGGGAGCTATGGATGCAAGGGATAGAGATTCGCGTATTATTTTTTTTTCAATTTCGCATTTTTCTTTTAAGATATTAAAGTATGAATCTTTAAGATCAGCCCTAAAATGTTTTTCTATATATGAAGCGTATAGCTGCAAAAGTAGTTATCTCCAAAAAAATTTTTTTCAAGAAATAACATTTTCTGCTGTATTTATACTTAAAAATCAGTGTATTTTGCAATACACCATATTTTTTTCATTTCATAAAAAATGACTATACCTATATTTTGGTCCCATATGATTTTTTCATGATAAATTTTAATGTTCTGTATACGAAAATGCAATAAAAATGAATTCGGAAAAAATGGAGATAGCCACCTTTGCAGCTACACGCTTCATATACAAATTTAGAATTCACGTAAGTAAATATATCTAAGTTCGTTACTTCTTTCCTCATTTCATTATTGTCAAATAATAATTTATTATATCAAAGGTCTAAGATAAAAAATTTAGGATGTTCAGTTTTTGTTAATATCCTATTACAAATATTAATATTATTTAACGCTGATAATGAAAATGTTGTCTCAATAGAATTTACAGTATAAATACGATTTTGATTGGCTGAATTTATTATTTTTGAGGGGCCTCTATATAAGGTTTCGTATTCTGTTTTAAAACCATCCTCTGCAGGTAAATGTTCCCAAAAAGTATAGCTTGCTTGTGAATCGATGCAGTGTTCATCCGTAAATTTACATATGGTTCCTGAGTTTAATCGTAATTTATTGTTTTTTAAACTTACTTGAGCATATTCTTCTAGTAGAGTTATTCTTATCAGGCCTTGGACGAGTACGTTATCCCAGGAACCAAAATTATCCGTGTAAGATGCTCCTTTGCATGTTTTATCTGTAACTAAACCAGCGAAATCTATTCCTACAGATCTTGTTGAATTTATTTTTAAATCTGCTATTGTATGAATATTATCATATTTAAATATTCCTGTTTCATGTATAAATTTGCATTTTTCATGGCTGATTTCGTAAAGATACTCTTGTAAGGCATGAGCTGTAGTACCCAAATGGCTGAACATTCCACAGTGAAATACTGTTCTCTGTATTTCTATTTTACACTGCATGATTTTTATAGATTTAAATTCTGCAATTTGTAGTAATTCTATTGTTGTATTACTTATAGTAACATTTTCTTGTTGAAAATCACATTCGCCCGTATCTAGTAAAGAGTATGTATTAATAATTGGATCTGTAGATTCACAGTTGAAACCGATGATTGCAGAATTACTCTTGATAAGAGATAAGAAGATAAATATGATAAACAGCATTTTTCTTATGTTTATATCGAGGATGAAAAGTTCTGAAAATAGAAAATAATAATTTTTACGTTTATGCAAAATTAATTTATTAGCATGAACTAGTTTTGGACCACCCTTATAATTTATAGTGATATTGCTATTTTCGTGAATTTTTAATACCTCAAAGGGTCCCAAATTATGATTTTTCTCTAATTTTTCTGGCTTTGGTTCTTTTATAAACCAGACTTCATCGCCAATGTTAAAATGTACAGGATTTATAGATCTGTCATAGTATAGTTTTTTCCTTTAATGATATTAAATTTTCTCGAGCTATTTTTGTAATATCTTTCATGTTTGTTAATAACTTTTCTATATAATCATCAAAAGTTGGTAATTTTTCTGATTGTTTCAAAGGTTTGCTAGATGGTAATCTAGCTGGGTAGGCGAAAACTAATTCATGTGGTGTGAATTTATGACTCGAATGAACACTTGTATTATAATTAAATTGTGCAAGTTCAAGCCAATTACCTCATTCGATTTTCTTATCTGCGAAATTTTTCAAATATTCGCATAAGGGATGATGAGCCCTTTCTAACGCGCCGTTAGATTGTGGGTGAAATGCGGTTGTCTCAATTTTTTTAAATTTAAATCTTTTTGAAATCGCTTTTATTAATTTACCTGTAAAATTTGCACCCTTGTCGGTAAGAACTATTTTTGGTGAACCGAAAATGCAAATGAATTTTTTTATGAAGGCTTCAGCTACTCTGCAGTTTGATCTTTAAGTGCAACAGCTATTACAAATTTCGATAAATGATCTTGCATTGTTAGTGTATATTTATTATTATTTTTAGTTATATTTAAAGCTCCTACTATATCTAAAGAAATTTTATCGAATGTTTTTTCTGGGGTATCTGTTATGATCATTGGTTGTTTAGTTTTAATTCTTTTTAATTTATTTTTTTGACATGTTTCGCAATTTTTTATTCGATTTTGTACATCGGTTTTTAAATTTTCCCAAAAGTATTTATTTTTAATTCTATTATAAGTTCTATTAACTCCTGAATGACCTCCTATACTTGAAGAATGATATAAATCAAAAATTTTTTCTCTGTTATCAATTTTCACATGTTCTGTATTATTTAAACAAATAATAATTTTAATATCTGTATCTTTAAAAATATCATATAAAATTTCTTCAATTTCGTTACAAATTATGTTTAAAATTTTAATATTCTTTAAAATGCTGAACATATTACATTTATTTTTAATTAACAGATTTTTTAATGTATTAAAATTATTTATTAATTTTTCTTTTATTAAAATAAATGATTCTTTAATATTTAAGCACATAATAAAAATTTTTCTTTTTTTAAAATTTATTATTTCGATTTCATTGTCTTTTAATTCATTATTTATTTTTATATTGTTTTGTACGAGATATCTATCTGTTAATTCGTCTAATGGCTTTTTTTCTGTTGTAATTAAATGAACAATATTATCTTTTCTATGTTCTATAGAATTTTCCGAATATATTATTGTATTCGATTTGTTTGTACATGTATCTTGTTGTATAATATTTTCGTCAGTCTTGACGTCTTGATTTGTTATTGTTTTAATTATTTTTTTGGGGTGACCTCGTTTCTTTTTTATACGTGTACGTTCTTCATTTAATTTCTGTATTTTCATTTCATTTGTTGGTAAAGGTGTTGCTTTATTATTGCTTTCGTTTTCTTTAGCTTTTGTGCTCTTGTTACGACGTTTATTTCTACTGTATCTATGGGATTTCTTGATAAATCATCACTATTTACATTCATTTTTCCTTTTTTATATATTATGTTAAAATCATATTCTGCTAATTTGAGTCGCCATCTTTCAACTCTATTATTTTTATCTGCTGATCTAAATGAAAGTAATGGCTTATGGTCCGTTACTATTGTAAATTTATTTCCATAGATATAATTTTTGAATGTTTCTATGCCAAATAATATACCTAGTGCTTCTTTTTCATATGTGTGATATTTTAATTCTGGTCCTTTCAAGACCCTTGATGCATATGCTATCGGCTTATCTTCTCCAATGACTCCCTGTGATAATATAGCCCCTAATGCATATCCTGATGCATCAGTTGTTATTATAAAAGGTTTATCCAGTTGAGGAAATTGTAACAATGGAGCAGGGCATAATGTTTCTTTAAGTTTATCGAAAGCATCTTGCTTTCCAGGATCCCATATAAATTTTACTTCTTTTTGTAATAACTGTGTTAATGGTTTTGTTATTTTTGCAAAATCATTAATGAATCTCCCATAATATCCTGCCAATCCTAAAAATTCTCTTATATTCTTAACTGTTTTTGGAATTGGGAATAATTTTACCGCTTCAACTTTTTTTAGGATCGGCTTTTATGCCATTTTCACTTATTATATGTCCAAAAAATATAACTTCTTCTTTCATAAATTCACACTTTTTAGGTTCTAGCTTTAGTCCTGCTTCTCTTAATTTTGAGGCTACTAAATTAAATTTGATATTATGTTCTTTTTTTGATTTAGCAGCTATTATTATGTCATCAATGTACACATGACATATTCTTTTACTTATAAGTTCGCCAAGAGCATTATTGGCAACTATCATAAATGTCCGTGGAGAATTTGTTAAACCAAAAGGTAAAACTTTAAATTCAAATCTTCCTAAGGGATGTACGCTAAAAGCTGTTTTATGAATATCAGATTCTCTCATTGGTACCCAATGAAAGGCCAAAACCATATCTACAGTTGTAAAATATTTATTTCCACCTAAATCATCGAAGATTTCTGTTATAGATGGTATTAAGTATGGGTCAGATATGGTTTTTTCATTTAATTTTCTATAATCTATGACTAAACGCCATCTTGGTTTTCCATCAATACCAGGTTTCTTTTTTACAACAAATGCTGGTGCATTGTAAGCACTTTTAGAAGGTCTTATTAAATCATTGTTGATTAATTTCTGTGTTGCTTCTATAGCGATTTCTTTTGATTTGTATGTTAATGGGAATTGTTTAACGTATATTGGTCTATTATCTGTTAAATTTATTTCATGATATTCTAAATTACATTTTCCCATTTTTTCTCCTTCAAGCCAAAATATATCTTCATTTTGTATAATTAGATCCTTTATACTTTGTTTATTTTCTTTGTTTAAATGATTTAAAATTATTTTATTTAATAATTTTTCTTTACGATCGATATTTTCTCCATACATATGATTTATTTTTTCATGTGTTGTAGTTTCTTCAGATTCTTCTTCTTGCATATTTAATGTTGCAATATCTCCTTTAATAAAATAAGTGAGAAATTGTTTATCTTTATTTTCAATATTAAAATTTATATTATCTTGTGATTTTAAAAGGAATTTATAATAATCTATATCTTGTTCATCTTTAAATTGATTTTTTTCTAAAATACAGTTAATAACTTTCATAAGATTTTCTATGTTTTCATTTTTATCTTGTAAAAATTGTGTAATCGAAGATATATATTTAGTATCTTGCATAGGCGTAATATAATTCAATAATTGAAATATGTTAGTAACTGCTGCGTTATTTCTTTCGTTGTTTTGTATACATAAATTTAAACTTTAATTTTGCTCATCTTTATAGTCTGTTTGAATGTAATATTTTTTCCCATTTATTTCTAAATATCCTTTATCCAATCTTAATTTATTTTCTTTTAAAACATTCATACCTAATATTCCGTCATAGGGTATCGAAAAACTTTCCGACGCTACATGAAAATTTGTTTGTGATTTGTTTATAGGAAAATTAACTATACCACATGTTTTTATATGTGTATTTGAAATTCCTGATAAATATATTTTAATATTATCATTAATAGAATTAGGTGGTACTAATTTTTCTTTTATTATATTAAGTTGAGCACCTGTATCTATTAATAATTTACATACTTCGTCTGTAAATGGATTTTTTATTTCAATAAATTGTAGTGTTTCCCCTAGTTTAAATACGTAAATTGGTATATTTTTATCTATATCATTTTCAGAATAACTTATTTCAGTTTCTTTATTTATATTGTTTATATTTTTGGATTTGTTTTCATGTATTATTACTAATTTTGAGTCATTTTCCACCTGTGGTTTAAATTCTATCGTATCGTATAACATTTCTTTCTCTACACTACAGTTTAATGTAACACTTAAATTATTTATATCGATATTCTCAAATGTGTCACATGTTTCCAATTCATAATCAATTTCGTGTACTCTTGCAAAATATTGAATGTCTTCATAATTATTGAGCGACTTTTGTTTTGTAACTCCTCTTGTTCGCTCTCTCCAAGATGAGTCTAAGCGTTTTCCTGTGTATTATTTAATTCGAGTATTTTCGATTGACATTGTTCATTCGTATGATTGGTTTTTTTGCATAATGTGCAAAATTTCTCTTGCTTTCTTTTTAAATTTTTAATTGTAAAACATGTATCAAGTGAGTGTCCTAATTTTTTACAATATGGACATTGTATATTTTGATTATTGTTTTGAGTTTTTTTATTTTGATAATCTCGTTTTCTGCATTGCTCTATATTATGTCCTTTAGTTTTACAGTATCTACAAAATTTATGTTGACCTCTTTGTCCATATTCATTATTATATCGATTATTTCCATTATAATTATTTCTGCAGTCTCTACCTGAGTGACCCCATCTGTCACATAATTGGCATCTTATTTAATCATCTGATTTAATTTGATTTACAAATATCTTAAATTTTTCGCAATTAGTAGTGCTGTGATTCTGATTACAAATGTCACAAGTTTGTGTGGGTATATTAATCTTTTTTTCAATTTGATTACATAATTCAGCATTGTGTCCGTTCTTTTTGCATTTATAGCATAATTCATATTTTTTTATAATGAGGCAACGACTTACTTGATGGCTATTTTCTTGGCAGTATTGACAATATTGTTCATTGTCATCTAAAAGTGTACACATACCTTTTGAATGTCCTAATTGATTACAAAATTTTCATATTAATTTTATTTTATCTTTTGTATTAGTGCACTGATATGACGAGTGAGTTGGTTTTTTACAATATACACAACTTGCAATATTGCAACATAACGCCTCATGACCTATATCTTTACATATTTGGCAGCATGTTATTTGTTTCGGTGATTTTTTAAAGATATCACTAACCATAATTTTTTTTGTATTTTGATCCGATTGTGTTCTAATATCTTTATATTTTTCCAAATTTTTTTCTATTTTTATTGCTTTTTCAGTTGCTTGTGAAAAATCCTGTACTTCTCCTAATTCATATCTAATATTACTATTTAAGAGCAGGTCGTATATCTCTGTCCTTTTCTAATCAAAGAATTAATTTTTTTGCAAAAACTAATAATTGTAGCAAAAAATAAGGAGATAGCCCCATCTCGTATAATAAAAAGCAAGATTTTCTTTAATGAGAAAAAATTATTTTTATCGATTCATTTTGAAGAAAACCTTGAAAAACTTAAAAAATAGAGGTTGGGATGGGCAATTCAGTTTTTCAAGGTTTTCTTAAAAACGAAGCGATAAAAATAATTTTTCCTCATAAAAGAGAATCTTGCTTTTTATTATACGAGATGGGGCTTTCTTCTTATTTTTTGCTACAATTATTAATTTTTGTGAAAAAATCGATTCTTTGATTAGAAAAGGACAGATATACTCGACCTCCTCTTAAGCCTTCTTTAAAATATTTTAATGTATTTGCATACAGTTCATCATTAAAACGTTGTAAAGCATCTCTTGTTATGCCGTTTTCATTTTTCTTTTTATCTGTAATTTTTGAACTTAATTTTGTTATTCTTTCTATGTAATCGACCACTGATTCATGCTTTGCTTGTTGAATTCGTTCTAATTTTGCATATAAAGAGTGTAAATTATCAATCTCTGGATATAATTTTTTCATGAATTTAATAAATTCTTCTATAGTTTCAATTCCACTACCCTTTATAGCAGTACGAATTGTTCCTGATACCTTAAATCTTAAATAGTTCATAAATTTCGATTGTTCTTCTTCACTTAACATATCTTTTGCGATTTCTAATTTTTCTATATAATCTTCTAAAGGTAAATTTTTTCCATCAAATTCAGGTACTAATCTTGAAATTTCCTTCAGTGAGTATCCTGATGTATTTGCCATGTTTGTGTTATCTAGTAAGTTTCCAATTTCAACAATCGAATTGTTATTATTACCCACAAAAATATTCTCTTCGTCTATATCTTGATAAATTTCTTGTTTGATGGATAAATTTTCCGTATCGTTAAATATTCCGTCTGCTGTTGTATTATTTTCAGAATAAATCGTCACGTCTCTCACTAAAGTATATTTGTCTAAAAAACTGTCTTGTAGATTATTTTTTTGTGTTGTTTTAGTACTTAAATATCGTTTGTTAACCAAAAATAATGCATTTAAAATTTCTTTGACACTGACCTACTTTAAAAATAGATAAAAATGCTGACTTTTGCTTTAAATTCTTTTCTTTCTCTGACCTACTGTTGTTGAAAATATCCGCGAGTATGTCACACGGTAATTTTGCTGAGTCAAAATTTTTATGAGTTCGATACTCTTTATAGTTATTTGATTACTAGCGTCTATTTTTTTAAATGCCGTTTTGTTCTGACTTCCAATACTTAATGTTGAGTCAGGCTTTTTTTTTTTTATTCACCGAAACGTATTTCACTTTCAAAATTATTTATTAAAAATTATGTTATTTTTACGATTTTAGTGAATTGTTAATGTATCAGATTACTGATATTATAGAATCAATGCAAGAAACTTTTTAATATAATTGAAATGAAAAAATGTTTTACAATTATTAAGAATGTATGAACTTATTTATTAAATTATTTTAATTGAAAATAATGTTTAATCGCGCACTTCACGATTGTATATTTTAATTACGCACTATGCGTATGATATATGTATTTAAATACAATATATATATTTTTATTAATTGATGCAATTCGCTAATAATGCATTTCGCGTAAATATATTTATTTGTTTTAGATAACACTATTAATATTTAATGACACACTTCGTGTTTATTTTTTATGACTCTATTCGCTTTAAATATTGCACTTCGCGTATAAATAATTTATTCAATGGACGCTATTTTGCGTATAATATTTATTGTGCCCGTAGGAATATAATATTTTATTTGACGCACTTTTGCGTTTTCTTAATTCACTTTCAAACACTGTATTTATAATTGGTCCTTCATATATATTTTTATGCACTTCGTATATATATATATATATATATATATATATATATATATATATATATATATGTATATAGAGAATTTTCTCTAATGATCCCTCAATATATTCAATACGATTCCTCAATTAAAAAGTTTGTACCGGAACCAAAATGTTACGGTCAAACTAATTCGTACCGGAACCAAAATGTTATGTCCTGGCTTTCACCAGGACTAAATAAAAGTGTATGATTTTGTTATGTTGAATATTTTTGTAAGATTTTAAATATGAATTTGAATTAATTTGAAATAATTGAATTTATTATTAAATTATAATTATGAAAGATAAATATATGTATAATCTAGTGGTGAATTGAACTCCACCAATATTTAATTGAGTAAACCGTTTCTCACAATTGAAATATATTGAAGAACATTTATTTAGAGTATTTGAATAGAGAATATATAAATTGAATATTCTTACCTTAATTGATTCAAGTAGATGAAGGCTGGATACAGACAGACAAAGAATAGATATAGGCACGATTTGAAATAAGACTCGAGTCGAATATAAGAAACTTTTAAGATATTTATTGACACTTGTAAAAATAATTAAATATTGAATACAATAACTTTATTAGAATTTGAATTTGAATTTGGAATTTGAATTACAGGATTTACGACTTGGTACCAACGATGATCCTGGGGTAGTGCCCACTGTCGTTAATTGCAGTTGGCTTTTATAAGATTTATCTAGACATGATTTCATTACAAAATAAGTGGATCTTGCTTGTTTTATGATTTAGTAATTTTGAAGTAACGAATTTCGTTGCTTAATATCAATTTAAAGTTTCTTTACTGCTTAGGTTAACACATTCTTTTATTGTTTGATGACTGTTCAATTAGTTCATCAATATCATGTTAGTAAAAAGATATTTTAACAATTGTAAGTTAAAAAATAATATATAAGGATACGTTGTGACGTAACAAATCCAAAAATATATTTTACAAAAAAATATTGATTTCCAATGTCGGACCAATACTCGATAACTTACTTATTTACGGTCAAAAAATTTTGCAAGCTAATACTTTTATGTTGTAAATACAATGATGAATCCAAAAATATGTTTTACAAAAAAAATATCTATTTCCAATATCGGATCAATAATCTATAGATTTTTTATTTACGGTCGAAGAATTTCGCGGGATAAGACTTTTTTGTTTAAAATAGTGTAACTTTGATAGATATGATATTAAAAAATTATTAGACCTGCAAAACATGATGGAGGACAGTGGTGGGGATGAATTATGATGAATCTTTTGTCAGCAGAAGAACAACTGCTTAGTTTGAGAGATCCTGCACTACTGCCGCCCACCGAAGAAGTACGAGGAGTTATAAATTCGTTAGATGATCACGTGATTTATGATCATAGTACTCCAAACACGATGTTGGAGGGGGTAATTGCTGATACTTTAGCGCCAACACGACCTAATGAACTGTTGCCTGGTTGCTCTCACTGGAATGACCAGGATCTACAAACGTCGAATAAAATAGTTTTACCTGAAACTATATTATCTGCAATATCGACACCAGGTACAGAAGATCTCGACTATTGAGATGTATGTAATTTTATAATTTTATTAATTCTTATATATTACTGCTCGGTATTGTAGACCAATGTCTTCAACAGGGAGATGGTACTTCTGCTCAGGAACACATTACCATTCATGAAGAAACTTCACGATATTACAAACAGTTTAAGCTTCAAGGGCGACAATTAAGAGTGTCGATATTACCTCCACCAGCTAATGCAAATGTATATGGCTGGTTGGAGGCTGCTATAAACGATTTATATCGTCACGTGTGTGAATATGCAATACCATCAGATTATATTAGCATGACTATAAACTCTAAACGTTTTGTGCACGGGCCTCTATGGATTTCTTTTAGACTGCTTCGTGATTTTTCACCGGCAGATTTACTAGAACTGATAGCTAGTATAGCGCAGAGTAATAATGGTTTCGAAATTGACGATGTTTTGAATGTTAAAGTCAGTACTGTGACTAAACCAGAGAGCCGGGGTCGTGTGTCTCTCACTAGTAAATCAGTTTTTAAGAAATCCATTCTAAATATTGAAAATAGCGACAGTCTTTGTCTTCCACGCTCGTTAGTTGCTGCTCACGTATACGCCATACGTGGTCAAACGCGTAGTGGAATTTCCCATGACAGATGGAATAAAATAAGACATCATACAGCACAATATCAGAAAGTGCAAGCATTGAAACTTGTGAGAGCTGCGAGAGTTACGATACCCGAGACGGGCTGTGGTATAGAGGAGATTAAATTATTTCAAGAATATCATGCACTCTTTGGAGTCGCAATCGTTGTTTATTCATTTCAAAATTTTGCTCGTGGGTATAGACTGCTTTACGATGGCACACGTTTCGTACGCGACGTTGGTAATGTCGTTAGACATACTCTAAATATCATGTATTATGAAAATTCCAGACATTACCAGCCAATTTTAAATTTACTCGCAGCGGCTGGGAGTCGAGGCTACTGTATACCTTGCAATAAAAAATTTAGTCATACAAAAAATCATAAATGTGAACAACAATGCTATAAATGTTTACAGAAGCCTCCTTGTGATATAAATCAGGAAAAAATAAAATGCTTTCAATGTAGCAGAGATTTTTACGGCACCGTTTGTTTTGAAAATCATAAAAATTCAAAATCTTTCGATAGTTCTCGGTCGGTATGCGAGAGTATAAAAATTTGTCGTTTATGTAGCAAAACAGTGCGCATCAACGATAAAGAACCACATGATTGTAATACGATATTTTGTAAAATATGTAATGGTAAAAGACCAATAGAATATCTTTGTTACATGCAACCTATTGTCGATAAAAAAGGATTCATGATGAATAAAAAAACAATTCTTTATCTATTTTATGATTTTGAGACTCAGCAATCAGAGAGCATTTTAGGTTGTGAGGCTGAAAAAGTAAGGCTGCATGTACCAAATTTATGTGTTGTCCAGCAAGTGTGTAGTTACTGTTTGAACAATGAAAATGTATCAAATTCTCGCGAAGTATGTGGGATGCGCAAGTATGTGTTTGAAATTGACCCCGTGAAATAGCTAGTCAATTTGGCCTTGGCACCAAGAAAAAATTTCAAACAAATCGTTTGTATAGCACACAATGCGCAGGGTTTTGATGCACAATTTATTCTTAAACATTTAACAGAATGTAAAGATCTCAGAAATAAGCCAAATGTAATTTTAAACGGGTCAAAAATAATCATAATGGAAATTTTGTCGGTTAAATTCATAGAAAGTTTGAATTATCTACATATGGATTTAGCTGCACCACTAAAAGCTTACGGTCTTGTTAATATCGAGAAAGGTACGTTCCCTCATCTTTTGAATACACCGGCAAATCAGAATTACGTGGCAGAACTGCCACCGATATGCACTTTTTCACCAGATTCGATGAAGATCGAAGAGCGACGCGAATTTATGCAGTGGTATAACGAAAAAAAAGCTGAAAATTATATATTAAATTTTAGAAATGAAATTATAAAATACTGTAAGCAAAATGTAAAAATTTTACGTTTAGCATGTCTGGCTTTTCGCAAGACCTTCATCGAATGTGGTAATACAGATCTATTTGTAGAGTGCGCCACTATCACATCTTCTTGCATGCGTGTGTATAGAAAAAAATTTTTACAAAAAGATACAATAGGTATTATACCTCATGGTGGTTATAGACAAGCAAATAAACAGTCTATGAAGGCGATACGATGGTTGTGCTGGATGGAAAATGTGCTGAATCGACAAACTCAGTATACCTTCCGTGCACGAGAAAAGAGATTTCTCGAAGGCCCTCTAGTGGACGGATATTGCGTACTTGAAAATGGAAAGAAAATCGTTTTACAATTTCACAGGTGTTATTGGCATGGTCACGTTGAAGGTCTTATTAAATGTGAAGTATTGCCGCCGCGAAATTTATATCATGCTTTACTTCCCGTTAAAATGCATAATAAGCTTTTGTTTTCACTGTGTCGAACATGTGCTGAATTAATGTATACCGCAGATTGTGATCATGAAAATCCTGATGATCGTGTTTTTATCGGTACATGGGTTGCTGACGAGTTGAGAAAAGTTGTTCAGATGGGCAATATCATCCGAAAAATATTTGAAATATGGTCTTATAAAATTACTCAGTACAACAAAGCCACGGGTCAAGGTGGTCTATTTCCAACTTATATCAATAAATTTTTCGCTGAGAAAACGTACGCGTCGAGTTACCCTTCGGAATGTGCTGACAGTGACGAAAACGCGATTCCTCGATATATTGAGAAATTTGTGCAACAAGAGGGCATAAAATTAGACAGAAATCGAATAAAATATAACGCTGGTCTGAGATCTGTACCAAAACTCTGTTTAAACTCATTGTTGGGTAAATTTGGTCAACGAGAAAATATGCCAAAGACCGAAGTGGTGGATGATCCACAGAGGTTGTTTGAATTACTCTGTAGTGCTGAGAGCGAGGTTGACTTAATTTTACCGATTGACGATACGACAATTTACGTATGCTGGCACAACACAGAAGCGGCTGTCGAGCCATCGGCATTATGTAACGTTGTCGTAGCTGCTTATACCACAGCCTTGGCGCGTTTAAAACTCTATGAAGAATTGCAACCGTTGGGTAAACGTGTATTGTATTACGATACTGACTCTATTATGTATGTAAGTCGCGTGGGTGAGTACGATGCGAAAACAGGGCCGTTCTTGGGTGACTTGACCGACGAATTGGCCTGTTATGGTCTTGGCAAAAGCATCACATCATTCGTCTCTGGTAGACCCAAATTTTACGGATAGAAATATTTGACACCAGATGGCGTTGAAGGATGTGTTTGCAAAATCAAGGGTATAAGACTTAATTCGTCGGTGAGTCAGAAAATAAACTTTGATTCCATACGAAATCTTATTTTTGGTAAAATACCGCCACTTTTTGCAAACTATGACGCTATTAGACGCACACGGTTTCACGATGTTATAACACGACCTGAATGTAGAATTTGCGAGCCCGTGTACTCAAAGAGACAATTTGTAAATAACGAGATTAGCTATCCATACGGCTATAAATCTAATTAAATAATAAATAAATGTTGATATTTCATTACCGTAGTAAAAATATTATGTACATATATATATAAGTTATAGAATTAAGACAAAAACAATTTTGTAATAAATTTCATAATTTATTGAAATTAAAATTAATATAACAAAATAATAAATTTATTTTCTGATAATTAAGCAGTCGTCAATTTTTTTCATAATTATAGGTTCCAGAATAATCTTCATTCTTTCCACTCTCATTTTAAATCTCTCTCTGTTACGAGCCGCTTGCTCCCACTCTCCACGTCGTGCTGGACGACTCGCATAATCCCACACGCATATCACGTGAATATCCGGTTTACCTTCCTTGAAATGCACCTTTTTTGTTTGATTCATTATTATTATTGTTTCTGCAAGATACGGATAATCAACACACTTCCTCACGACAAGTCTCTATGAAATTATATCAAAATTTAAGAATTTGAGTCTTTAATAAAGGCTATAGCAGAATAAGCATGGTGAATTTGCCCCCTCCCAAATGGCATATCTGATATGGGTCACTTAAAAGGTTATCAAAAAATATTAAGAAAGCCAAAATTACAGACCCCTAAACCCCATGTAGGAGTTATAAAGCTAAAAAACGTGATTTTTCGATTTTATTTTTTTACAGCTAGGCTCTGCATTCCAGAGACTTGTAAAAAATCATGAAAGTAGGTTTTTCCTTTCTAAATAATTAAAATTTTTCACGAAACTCATAACCTCAAAATTGGCTCCGAAAAACCTCATTAAAATTTTAAATCAGTGTTTTTACATCCCAGATTTCGAGGCACTAAACTCAATATAGGTATTTTTTATGTATTTTTTCCTGCTCTGCACGATGCCGTCATTAGTTTACAAAAAAAAATGGTGGCACACCCAATTTTCGGCCAAAAATCGTTTTTTTTTTGCTTTTTTACGGGGTTTTAAGCATTAATAATGAAATAAATTAGTATATTATGGCTCTAAATAACACTTTTTCTATATTTTTCTACTTTCTGTTGAGTTCTGAAATTAGATTAAAGATATTTTCAGCTGAACACGCTATCCTACGCTCAGAAACGGTTTTTTGTGGGGTTATTTAAAGATTTTTTTGCGTGATTTGGCATCTGAGAGATTTGGAAAGACATATTTTGATAATCCATACATGTTCTTTACAACTGTATACTCAGATTTGCAATATTTTAATCTATAAACCATGGAAATTTACCGAAATCTAATTTTTATTCGAGGTTATGTAATAATTTCATTTGATTATATTTTATTTAAATAACTTAAATAACAAACATCAGTATTTTTTATGACTTTCTATTATTTTGTCTTATTAGATTTACGATATTTTCATTTACACGTTCCAGTATTTGCCAAAAACTGATTTTAGTTTAAGTTTATGTACAAATTGTATTAACTTATATTACATTTAAAAAGCTTAAAACAACGGTTTTTAGTTTATTTATGTTACTATTTTTCAATCATATTTTCAGTATATTGCGATGCGCGCTTAACATAGTATTTTGAGAAAATGTAATGCTTTTACTAAGTTATGTTATTCTTACTAAGTTGAAAACAGTTACTTTTAAGTGCACTTGAATCATTTCTCAAATATCATGGCACAAATAATATTTTTTCAAACACCGCAACTTTTTATTTAAATAAAGTTTATAACAGAATTGGTAGGAAAAGTAATTTTCTCATTTTCATAGTTTGCGTAGTGTATAATATAATAAATTATAAAAAAATGTTAAATGTAACTCAAGACAAAAACTCAAGATTAGTGACAAATGAAGCCTCGAGCAACAAAAATGACCAAGCCCATTTTTTTTTTAAATTGAGTTATTAAGTAAAGCATATTTTTTAGCCTATTTTCTACTATATTTAATTATAAAATTTTTAAAAAATTTGATTTTTCAATTTTTTTGGTATGTCAAAAAACTGCTGCAATTCAAAAAAGCGCCAAGTCCATTGAACTTGCTTATCAAAAATGGTCAAGTCCAATTTTAATTTTAAGAATAGAGTACATGTGCATTTTTATGAATATACACACGCATATACTTACACATAAACATAATACGCTCACAAATACACACTCGTAAGCATATACAATAATAATATACTATGTGTTATTTATAAATAATAAACGCGTATTTATGAGTGTACGTCTATGTTTGTTGATAATGTTCAACGAGCTTCCGAGAATAAACTTTAGCGTTTTTTCGATTAAAAAAATCTTTAAATAACCCCACAAAAAACCGTTTCTGAGCGTAGGATAGCGTGTTCAGCTGAAAATATCTTCAATCTGATTTCAGAACTCAACAGAAAGTAGAAAAATATAGAAAAAGTGTTATTTAGAGTCATAATATAGTAATTTATTTCATTATTAAGGCGACTTCGGATTTTAGGTTAGGTTTCATTTCTGAGTTTACAAATTACTCTTTCGATATGTAAAATTTTTCAGATTTTTTAATTTTCCACCATTCTAGGGCTTATAACAAATAGTGGAAAATTAAAAAATCCAAAAAATTTTAGAAACTCAAAGAGTAATTTGTAAACTACAAAATGAAATCCAACCGAACTTCCGTAGTCGCCTTAATGCTTAAAACCCCGTAAAAAAGCCAAAAAAAAACGATTTTTGGCCGAAAATTGGGTGTGCCATCATTTTTTTTTGTAAACTAATGACGGCATCGTGAAGAGCAGGAAAAAATACATAAAAAATACCTATATTGAGTTAAGTGCCTCGAAATCTTGGATGTAAAAACACTGATTTGAAATTTTAATGAGGTTTTTCGGAGCCAATTTTGAGGTTATGAGTTTCGTGAAAAATTTTAATTATTTAGAAAGGAAAAACCTACTTTCATGATTTTTTACAAGTCTCTGGAATGCAGAGCCTAGCTGTAAAAAAATAAAATCGAAAAATCACGTTTTTTAGCTTTATAACTCCTACATGGGGTTTAGGGGTCTGTAATTTTGGCTTTCTTAATATTTTTTGATAACCTTTTAAGTGACCCATATCAGATATGCCATTTGAGAGGGGGCAAATTCACCATGCTCATTCTGCTATAGCCTTTTTTGTCAAAATTTGATTACCTTTGCTCAAATTTGTTGACTATAACTTATTCATTTTCACGATACCAAAACTTGTACAGCACTAACCTATAAATGCTGCTGCTTTTACTTTTATACGGGAAATGTGAGGGTGACGAGCAGAGTGTGGTGGTGGTGGTGGGAGGTACAAGTAGTGATGGTGACGAGCGCTTTTGAGTACATAACAGGTTAATACTTGTTAAGCTTTTCCAGCCATATAGCTAAAGAGCGGAATAATGCTGGCGTCAGCCAGCTATATGGCTAATCAGCTAAACGATTTGCTAGCGCCAGCACGATACTGCTCGCACACGCGCGTGCCGCCGCCGCCACCGCCCCCCACTCTTGCTCATCACTACTAATGATCGTATATGTAGAGTGGTTCGAGGATGTGATGAGGTTAGTAGTAGAAGTTTAGCAGCGGTGGTAACATGGACGTTTGCAGGTGGGTGCATCCGTGGACTTTGATGATTTGTGGACCCAGCTCGTGTGGTAAAACAGTATTTGTGAAGAATTTTTCGCATTACATTGATCGCATGAGTGATACAAAATTCAAGCGTATACTCTTGTATTACACCAAGTGGCAGGCAATTTACAAGGAGTTGGGTGAGAGAATCGAATTTCACGAGGGTTTACCAAGATTATGCCAATTATCCACGAGCAAAACTCTTTATTCTCGACGATCTGATGAGAGAATCGTCCAACAGAGCAGTAGTCAATCTCTTTACCAAAGGCAGTCATCACAATAACTTGAGCGTCATCTTTATTTCGCAAAATCTCTTTCATCAAGGTCAGCGAGAAATCTCTCTAAACTCTAATTACATCGTGGTATTTAAAAATCCGCGCGATCGAGCGCAAATAAATCATCTGGCACGTCAAGTTTGCCCCGAGGAGCCTCGTTTTTTGCGAGAGGCATATCTCGATGCCACAGCAGAGCCACACGGCTATTTGTACATAGATCTGAAGCAGGGTACGCCTGAAAATGTGAGATTTCGTACTTGTATATTTCCATTTAACAAACATCAGTACGTTTATGTGCCTCGTCGCACACCTATAAAAGCTAGTGCTCGCTCGAATAATGTACCAGTCGTGCGATTGTAATAGAGCCGGTAAGACATAGTCGTAGCAGCAGACCAATTCCAGAAAAGTACTGGACTCAGCTACATTTCTTGTGTAAAAGCGAACTCTATAAAGTTAAGGCTATAGTACGCGAAGCAAATTCTAAACTTATAACGTACATTTGCGAGTGTGCTTTGAACATTTTACGTGGTCATATTCCACTCAGCAAGTATTATAAGAGACAATTGCGAAAATTCGCACCTCTGTTGCGGAAACTCGCTAAACTGGGTAGTTTGGAGGTAAAAAGGAAATTGATGGTAAAATCAGCATATTTACTGCGGCTAATTGTGAAACCTGTTTTATCGGCATGGAGTACGAAAGAAAAATGATTTTAGTACCGCAAGAGTGCTTGGAGCAACAGCATCAGCAGCAACAGCATGACGTAGCAACTACCAATCATACAACACCAGCATCTAGTGTCCAGACACCTGGTACAACCACGACACGCCTCGACGTAGAAATGAGTAGAATTTTACATTCTGCGGGTGATGAGCGCCAAAAATCTTTGCAATATCTGCAAATCTTGCAGCGTTACTTGCATCTAAGAAAGGTGGAGAAGGATGAGTGTGGGGGTATAATACGTCCACATGAGACAACATTATTAGAAACGGGAACGACAATGGATAGAGGCAATAATGACGAAATCGACGACAAACAGATTGTCGAGTCAGTACCGCAGAAATTTCGGAGCAATGCTAGACATCTCATTAGATACTTGCGACAAGCTGGTAATATTGAATGGGATAGTCGTGGTATGATCAAACTAGATGGCGCTGTTTTCGAGGGTACTAATTTCGTCGATTTGGTGAACGAGGCTATAAGAAGTAGAAAAAGAGCACCACCACGCGGATACAAACAGTTTGCACGCGTCTTGCGACAAGTTAGTATACCTCGAGAATTCATTGGTAACGATCAACTGTGGCGTAAGATTGCATCTAGTAGCGCTGACTTATCGCCGTCATCGTCGTCAGAAAACGAAGGTTATTATACCTTAACAGCTACTAGTCAGACGAGCGTAAAGGAGAAAGAAGTTGAGAGTGCGAAAAAGCGTAAAAAAGTTGGTAGCGAGTTGGCAGCTACGCCAACAAAATGGAACCGTATGTGTAAGCATGGAAGGAAGTGATGGAGGGGGTAAAGGAGGAGGGGGAGGAGAGGGAGAAAACTGGTACTTTTATAGACCAATTGATCTCAGTTGTACCTTTTGAAATGCATCTGCCAGGCTACCAGTTTCTCGTCCCTGGCACACATCTCGAAGAGCGTCTCAGACGTGGTCAGAGAGGAAAAAACCCTCTTGACAGTGCCTGTCTAGAGCACGATATTTCATATTCAAATAAAAAAATAACGAATCATATAAAAGCCGACAGACTGCTGGCTAAACGAGCATTTTCACGCATGCTCTCGGAGACTGCAAATGGTAATGAGAAGACTGCAGCTGGTATTACTGTTTTGTGCATGATCAGCGAAATTGCGTTTGATAAATTTTTGAAACGCATTAAAAATACATTTAAAAGACAGCAAAAGAAAGAGAGAAAGCTAATTTATAAGGGGAAGAGGAGCAATGAGAAAGAAGTAGAAAAGGAAAAAGAAGAAACGGAAGAAGGAGACGTCAAAGCCGGACGGTCTTGAGCATTATTACTATAATCTTTCTGCACCATCAGCGTACGCTGGTGCTCATCTACTGAAACACGTGAAACCCAAAAAATTTGATAACAATACCATCGCCAAGTGGCTGGAGAGTCAGGATGCACATACCTTACACAAACTCGTGAGACATCGTTTTCCTCGTCGACATTACAACGTTTTCCGCCCCTTTGAGGTGTGGGAAGCTGACTTGGCAGATTTTAGATCACTTAAAACCTACAATGATGGGTACAGTTATATTCTCATTGTCATTAATGCACTTTCAAAGTTTGCCTAGGCAGAGCCTCTTCTCGACAAAACGAGCCGAAGCGTCGCTGTAGCATTGGACAAAATTTTATCACGATGTAATGATAGACATCCTATTTACCTACAGACTGATGAAGGTAAGGAATTCATCGGTCAAGAGGTGCAAGAGGTGCTAAAAAAGAAACATATTACCTACCGAGTCGTCAGAGACCCTGATATAAAGGCAGCCATTGCCGAATGCTCTATTTAAACTCTCAAAGGTCGAATCTGGCGATACTTTACTCACTCGCGCACAAGACGTTCTATAGATGTTTTGCAAAAAATTGTGACGTGTTACAACGAGTTGTGGCACAGTGCCGTAAAAATGCCCCCTTTCAAGGTCAACTTATATAATGCTCACGCAGTACGTCGAAATTTGACGTTGCGTTACAGCGAAAAAAAGCCGTTTAGAGTAGCTAAATACAGCGTTGGTGATCTGGTTCGTGTCAGTCGTGCCAAGACAGCCTTCAGGAAAGCATACGAGGGTGGCTGGACTCTGGAGCTGTTTAAAATTATAAGAGTCGACACAAGACAACAACCACCCGTTTATACTTTGGCAGATCTTGGTGGAAAAAAAATTGACGGATATTTTTACGAAGAACAGTTGAGCAGAGTGCGCAAGGATTTAGATAGCGAAGCGTTTGAGGTTGACGATGTTTTGAAGAGTAGAGGTAGGGGGTCGAAAAAACAATATTTGGTCAGTTGGAGGGGGTATCCAGAAAAATTTAATTCTTGGATAGCGGCTAAAGATTCGAAAAATTTACAATGAACGATGCATTTTACATGGTTTTACCGAGCAACAGCAGCAAGTTTGTCTTTCCACACAATGTAGCGACACATTTCACAACACAATTATTACAAAATTTTTATCTTCATGGCGACTGGTGTGTAGGACTCACGGAAATTCAAATACCTATCACATTTCAGCATATATTAATAGTTGAGCGGGAGGGAGTCATTTCTGTTAAAAAAAAACCGACTGCAAAAGCGGTCGGTAAAGAGGCTCTCCGAGCGGGTAAAAATATCCTAGATGATGTCACTCTAGGTGGCAGACCTGTCAAAAAGGCGGCCAAAGAGCGCATTCGCGAGAGTGGTAAAAATCTCAAAAGAAAAGCTGACGTTGTTCTGGACAAATTGCTCTTGGGTGAGTCGAGTGCAAAAGAGGGGGAAGAATCTGTATATAAAAAGAAGAACGAGACATCGTCAGTTCAGTCGTCGAGTGCAGCTGGTACTACAAACACCTCAGCGGCTAAACGCTCGAAAAGTGGTAAGGTTGCGAAAAAGAAGAAGAAGAAGCAGAATAAGAAAGCACGTATAGCTAGAGATATTTTCGAAAATTAAAATTTCAAGATGGCGTTGTTGCATACAGAATCTTGTCAGTCAATCAAGTCGGAATTATCACTCTTTAAATTACCCTTGACACAGACTGCAATTGAAGGCTCTTACTGGGTACAGTACAAACCAATATCTTCATTCAACGACCAATCACCAATTGAATTTACAATCCCTGGCAACACTGAATATCTAGACTTGGCTCACACAATGTTAAGTGTGAGTGTAAGTGTAACATGCACTAGTGCTGAACCACCTAAGGATCCGAACGTTGGACCAATAAATAATCTTTTGCATTAGTTGTTTAATCAAGTCGACGTGCTATTCAATCAGAAACCTGTTTCACCACCAAACAATGCTTATGCATACAGAGCTTACATTGAAACATTACTAAATTATGGTCCAACAGCTAAAAAGTCTCATTTAACGAGTGGTTTGTGGTACGATGATACAGCAGGGAAAATGGACGATACCACAGGTGGTAATGTAGGGCTCAATAAACGTAAGGCACTCATGATTAGCAGAAAGATTGATTTACTCGGCCGTTTACATTGTGATGTTTTTAATCAAGACAAATTATTGCTGGGTGGTATTGAAGTTAGAGTAAGGCTTGTGCGTTCTCGTGATGGATTCTGTCTCATGGATCCCGCCGGTGCTTTCACGGTAAATATTACCGAGGCTACGCTTTTTGTGCGTCAGGTAAGATGAAATCCTTCACTTGTGCTAGCACACGAAAAACTATTGTCACAGGCTACTGCAAAATACGCACTGACACGTGTAGAAGTTAATACTGTTACGTTACATAATGGTGTGCATGGGGAAAGAATCGACAATGTCATATTAGGTCAACTGCCGAAAAGAATTATACTCGGTTTTATTGAAAATAAAGCTTACGACGGAGATAAAAGTCTTAACCCATTCAATTTCAAGAATTTTAATATAAATTTTTTGTGTCTGTACGTTGATGGAAAGCAAGTACCATCAAAGCCCTTGCAGCCAGATTTCAAAAAAAGCAAAATGTTCGTTATCATACACTTTTTTCCAGCACAGGTATTCACTTTATGAATTCAGGCAACTTGATTAACCGTGAAGACTATCCAAACGGTTACTGCCTATTCGCTTTTTTGATTTGACACCTGATTTATCGGCGAGTGATGGTAGTCATTGGAATTTGATAAAAAATGGTAATGTACGAATTGATGTTGGATTCGACGACCCACTAGAGGGCGCTGTAAATTGTATAATTTATGCTGAATACGACAATTTGCTCGAAATTGACTCGTCGAGACAGGTTGTCGTGGATTATAGCGGTTAAGTAGTGGTAGTGGGGGGGGGGGGGAGTACATTTCTCACTATTTAAGTAAAGCAAAGCCAGCTTTATTATCCCAGTCGGCGAGCATCTTTCATTGCAAACAGTATGGACGTGGTAATTGATGTGCAGTTTTTAAAGGACAACAAAAATCGTTTGATTCCAAAGGAGGTGGCTGTACTTGCTATACATAAAACTTTATCGCTCATTGGATTGTGGCGCCTCCTTGTAATTTAAGACGCTTACCTAAAAATGCTTTGAGACAGAACAATTGGGTGACACTGAATCATCATGGTCTGGAGTGGTACGAAGGTGATATATCGATAAAAAGATTATACAAAAATTTGGAAGATATTTGCATGAATTGTCGGACAATTTTCGTGCGAGGTCAAGAAAAGCTTGAACTACTTTCCAAGCTCACCACCTGTAAGATTGAAAATTCAGAAAAAGAACAAGATTGTCCAGCTTTTAGAAATTTAAATTTCAGCAGAGTACAGTACATGCATCATTACTTAAAATCACCTTATTCAAATTACGTGTGTGCACTAAATGACGTTGCTAATCTGAAACATTGGCTACTGAAACTTAACCCCAGCGTAAAATCGCTGATTTCGGAAGAATTTTTAGAAATTCTCCGCAATGAATTCAAAAGAGATTGTTCAATATCTGATGAGGATCAAGTTTCAAGCAGTAGGCATTTATTCAGTGGATCGGATTCCTCTGATATGGGTGAAACCTTGTGCGTTTGTGCTTAATACGCAAAATTATAACCAGCGTGGTGCGCACTGGGTTGCCATATACGTTGATAAGTATGGCACAGGTGTGTACTTTGATAGTCTTGGTAAACCACTACAAATTCAACAACATTTACGACGTATTCAGCAAAATTGTAAAAAATTTAGATGAAATAATAAACGCTTACAAAGCGAATATTCCAATGTTTGTGGTCATTATTGTATCATGTTTCTGTATTATATGTCTAGCGGATTGGGTTTTAAGAAATTCTTGGAAAATTTCTCACAAAACTTGCAAAAAAATGATACTATAGTCAAGAATTTTGTGGGAAAAATCTCGTATGAGTAATATGATATTTGGTTGTCTCTGATTGGTCGCACAACAGCTTTTTGCGGCGCTCCCACCAATTTTTACAGTATAAAAGAAGTGGCACCCACTCAGTCTAGCCACAGTTTGACGACGGTGAAAGCAGCAGTAACAACAAAGCTCAAGCAAGATGGTTGGTCAAAAGAGAAGTCTGGAGCAGACATTTTGTAATGGCTTGGTATATTTAATAAAATAAAACAGAAAGAAAAATTATTGGCAGCAGTTTCTGCCAATGGTCTACGGGCTTAACAGCTCTTTTGGAAAAATTATCCAGGTAGGCCTGGAGAATATAGTCGGCGAAGGCAAAAAGGAGTTTGCACCCGTAGTACGCTTCTGTGGAGCCAATTTTCAAGGTTTACCTCTGTCACTGGACTGTTGGGAGGCGTTGAAGCAGGAATTTGATAAAATTGAAGATTTTTTCACTTGCTATAACGAGGAATCTATGCTGGATCAGCGGCTATCTATTCCTGGATACACTGTCCGTTTTATGATTAGTTTTCACGAGAGCGCTTTTGAATTGGTACCCAATGACGCAAAACCAGAAGGAGAGGAGTGTGGTGGCCCGCCGAAAAAATATGGTCGATTTAATCGGTCACTAGTATTTAAACGTGTCACGTTTGAACGTTTAAAAGATTTATCAAAATGTATAGATTATAGAATTAGATATTTAAATACTGTTGTAAAATCTGTAGATTATATATTACGAGAAATGGTTATAAATATGAGAAATTTATTAGAAAATAGTCAGGAATCTCAACATGTATACTATACTTCTAGCGATATAAAAAGCAAAATGTCTAGTTTTAATGATAATTTTGTAAATGATCTCATCGAATTATTAAGAAAGAATAATCTAGTTTTAGGAAAAGAAGATGTGTTTACAATCATACACGAATTTATTATTTATCATATGTACACACTAGTAAAGTGTATGAATGCTACGTTGTAATGTTTTATTATTAATAATAAATGTGTTGTTAAACTTTAAAACATGAGTATTTCAATCACCTTGTCTGTTACCAACTCCTCATCCTTTATACACACAATAATTTATATATAAATTTTATATTTTCTGATTTAATATAAAAATTTATAATAATTGGAAATTAAAAATCTTTTAAGGAGGTTAGTGCGCACAGGACCGTATCTACTCAGGGTTCCGCAATAAGGAACAAAATATTATTTTTTTATTATAAATTATTTTCATAAAAAGTGTAAATAATTTATTATTATAGTTGTAACTTCAATTATATTTAACTCAGTTTAACAAAAATTCTGTTTATATACGCACACCTTCCCCTCTCGTGTTTTACTCGATGAAAACTTCGGTGAGATAGTCCATTAAATTGCTATATCTACGAAACTATGAAGCTAGGCCTTCTGAAAGTTTAATATTATATTCTAATTATAATTGTTAAAAACATGTCAGTTTTTTGGTTTATTCTTAAGAAAATTTTCAGGGTTATCGATGAAAACGTTTGCTTTTTTCTGTCTCATACCAACCTTCTCATAAGACGCTGTGTTAAATTTTCGAACTTTCAGACTTCACATCTCGGCTTTGGTGAAGCTAAGCTATCTGAAATTTTAATATGATATGTAAAATAGTGCTATTTTTATTGTCTTTTAATTTTAAGATATTCTTAAGAAATCGGGATATCGCACTAACCCCCTTAAATTCATATTTTATAATTCAAGTTTTTATTATTTCAATAATTAAAAAGGATTATATTACAAAATTTTAAATTAATAATTTTGAAATATCGATTAAAATATTTTTTATCTCCATTCTAAATTTTGTGGGAGGGGTAAGTGACCCTCCAGTTCATCCCCACTCTAAATTTCTAGGAGGGGGTGAGTGACCCTCCAGTTGTTTCGGTACCTTGCCTAACAAATCCCTACTTCGCCTTCTCAGAGGTAATTGACCTAGTGGTCAATAACCTTTGGGGTGGTAGAGTGGGGGTTCGTTGTGACGGTCCATGGTGCCCCAATAACTACTTTGTAACCTGTCATATATAGAAAAAGAATAAAATATAAATCAAATAAGATCGTTAGAGTATAAATTTCTATCTTGCGCGTCGGCGCGGTGCAACAGTTAGACGTTATACCGACGCGCAAGGTAGAAATTAGTATAAGATGCGTATGGGCTTATATGTGTGCTGATAAACGCTTATATGATATTGTATTTCCAGCACACATATAAGCACACCTGTATTATAATATAGACAAGTAATGAAGATCTCTCCCCTCTTTAGGCAGTATATAGGATTCGAGGAGGAGAGACTCCGAGTGCGAGATATTAAATGGAAAAGGTGGTCTCGCGCAGAGCGAGATCTAAAATTAGCTCAAATTTCCCCCAACAATACCAATCAATCAAAGAGGAGGAAGATAGCGGCGACGGCGGCTGAAGCGAGAGCGATGTAGTCGTCGTCGAAAATCTTGTACGGCACTCTTTGGCCAGCCTGCTTCAAATAAAGTTGATTTTAAATATAATTCTTTTTGTTCGCCTCTATCTTTTCTGATTATTCTGCAGGTCCGCGAGGAGCTGGATAACCACCAGCTCCGTAGCAGTAATAACAGAATAAACCTTTTTTAACTTAAAACCAAGGTTTAATTTAGTAAAATTAATTAAATATTAAATTCATGTGTATTTAATTTGTGAATTTATCAAGTGTGCAAAATCTTATTTAACATTAACTTATCTCACGGTTAGTGAGAATTTGATAAGTATTATTTTCAATCAAGTGTCTTTTAGTGAATGTACATGAAGTACTTAAATTCAAATCACGCGTTACTTATTTGAATTTACCAGTACGTAGTATTATTAGCCGTTAACGAGCAGTTAAATCTTAACGAATCAAAATTAAAGTAAATGAATAGGCTCTTATAAGACTATAAGTCTTTGAGCTTTCTGGCTTATAAGAGGCAATATATTACTAATCACTAACAAAAACAAACACATAGAGACCCCGGACTGTACGTGGCAAGACGTCCACTGCAAAAACGGGTCTGTGTAAAACAATAACCTTTATATCCTTTTCCTTTTACATGAGCACTTTGTGCTATCCATTTTAGGTGATAGGGTAAATTTGAAAAATCACAATATTCTATTACTTATTACTCGTAATCCCTTTGACCTATGCCTCTAAAAATTTGTTTGTATATTTTGGGTATCAAATGGAACCTCTTCAGGGATTTTCAGCAAATTCTATATTTTTGTCAGTCAAGTTGACATGAAACGTCCCATATATATATATATATATATATATATATATATATATATATATATATGATAAACAAAACTTTCATTTGGTACATACATATTGCAATACTTAAATTTTAACAAGAAGCGTGTGATAATTGTAAATAGTCAATTTATTTTTATGAAACATTATAATTTCAAAATACGAAATTATTTATATATATACATATATATATATATATATATATATATATAATAGGTTAGAAAAATAAAAGGACAATGTCATAGATGCGGAAAACTTGGACACTACATAAAGGAATACTGGCAAGCATCACAGAGCCAAGGACGAGGAGAACAGTCAACTCCAAGAGGTAATCGAGGATCATCAAGAGGCTACGGCAGAAGCACAGCTCAACAAGGTTATGGTCGTCATCAGCGAGAAACAAGAGACAAGCAACGTTTCAATGAAACATAACCTGAAGCATGGGCAACACAGGTAGTGAAAGTGAATGTAAATAGTTTAAGTGAGTATAAAAGTGAAAATCCACACGCGATTCAATGGCTATTGGATTGTGGGTGTCCACACCACATTGTAAATAATAAGAAATACTTGTATGATTGCGAAAACTTAAACTATTCTATTGATGTAATTTTGCCCGATAATAAAAAATTAAAAGCGACAAAAATTGGTACTGTTAAAATGACGTTTGAAACATATTATAATACAACAGAGATTAATTAAAAAAATGTTTTCTCAGTCAAAAATACGAAAAAAAATTTGTTAAATTTTTCAAAAATTACAGAAAATAATACAATTGTAGCTCGAAATAATTATGCAAAAATTTATAATAATAACCGAAACCTAACAGCTGTAGCATCGAAAATAAATGGTTTGTATCATATGGAAAGTTTTTGTAAAATTATAAATTAAAAGATACTAACGAATGTTATAAAATTAACAGAAAAAGAGAAATGGCATAGAGCGCTCGGTCATGTCAATTTTAAATATTTGCTTAAATTATTAAATGATCGATTATTTGAGGGTTTACCAGAAAAACTAGAAAATGATAATATGGCTTGTTTTAATTGTATACAAAGTAAAATGGCTAATGTACCGTTTGCAAATAAAAGAACGCATGCTAAAGAAACTCTAGAAATCATTTATACTGATTGAAATGGACGCCGTAGAACCACAGGTTATAGCGAAGAAAAGTATTTTTTAACATTCATTGATGAGTATAACAAATGTACAAAAATATATTGTATTCGATGTAAAACAGAGACGGCAAATTGTTTTAAAGAGTTTGTCAAATTAGTAGAAAATCAGTTTGGTCAATGTAGAAAGAAATTACAATGTGATAACAGTAAAGAGTATTTAAATAAAGAAGTATTTGATTTTGCAAAAGAAAAAGGTATAGAAATTTTACCGTGTCCACTATATGTGCACGAGACAAATGGTGTAGCTGAAAGATATAATAGATCACTCATGGATATAGGTAAATGCTTAGCGAGGGAAGCTAAATTAAATAATAAGTACTGGCCAGAAATTATGAAAATTGTTGCTAATTTGAAAAACCGTACAATAGCCAATACTTTTGAAAATAAAACCCCAATTGAAATATTTTTTGGTGTAAAACTTAATGGTAAACGTTTAAAAATTTACAGTAGCAAAGTTTTGGTAAGAGTATCTGAACTTTTAAGGAAAGGCAAATGGGATGACAAAGCAAAAATAGGAACTTTGGTAGAAGATAATACAAATAGTTATAGGATTTTAATTGAAAATAAAATAATGATTGCTAGACATGTTAAGTTAATTAAAAATTAAAGGGAATTGATTTGCTTTGAAGAAGATGATGATAATCTAAATGATAAAAATAATAACGAAATGTTTGTATGTGCTAATAATGATGAAAACGATGAAAATATAATAAATGATGTTGTCAATGATGATGATAAAAATAATTCACCATCTTTTAATTCAACTCTCGAGTCATTTAGGGATAGTCAAATGGATGATGATGATAGTATGCAGCTACACGCTTCAAATACAAAATATCTAACTATTGAATGGAGATCGCAAAGAAAAAGAAGTTCGGTAAATAGGCTCGGAAATACGGTAACATATAATATTAATGTAAATTTTGCAAATGCTTGTACTCCCAATACCTTTGAGGAGGCGATTAGTTGCGATGAAAGTGAAAAATGGATTAAAGCCATGGATAGGGAAATAAAAAGTTTGAATGAGAATAAAATTTGGGTATTAAAAGATAAAGTAAAAGATAAAAATATAGTGAACGTCAAATGGATATTTACATGAAAAGCAAATGGTAGATATAAAGCCAGATTAGTAGCGAGAGGCTTTCAACAAAAAAATGTAATTGATGACATATATTCCCCGGTTGCAAGCGGTCACAGTTTGAAATTTTTGTTTTCTTATTGGATTCAAAATAGTTTAGATATAGAAGTAGTAGATGTAGATTCAGCATTTTTATATGGTGACATAATTGCGGAAGTATATGTCAATCAACCTAAAGGGTATAATGATGGAACGAATAAAGTATGTGAATTGAAAAAATCAATGTATGGATTGAGTGAAAGTCCAAGAGATTGGTATAAATGTTTTAATGAGTATGTTAAGAGTCTAGGATTTAAAAGTAGTAATATTGAATTATGCCTATACATTCATGGAGAAGAAGAAAATACTGTATACTGTAACGGGGAATATATTTAAATCAACTAATCAAATATATTTGTGGGTTTCATATGTACTTACTTCAAGTACATACGCACTCACCGTTAAATAACCGATTTCGATTTAGAGACGATCAGCCTCGTACATCGTCACTGATCGACTATGACTGTCTTTTTCATACCATGGAAATCAGTTAAGCAATATTTAATACTATTGCAGAACTTCGCTTAGAAGTTCTGCCTCCCGGACGTCTGGTACGACGAAACCCACGGCGTGTACCTTAAGACTCTGTTAAATATAGTAGATCAAAAGAAAGCAAGTGTATTAAGTTTAAGATATAAAGACAAAACACGATTTTAATCAGTGAGAAATAATATTATGTAACGATTCAAAATAACTTCAATTTTACTTTAATCTATTCAAAATGACAAACAAATTCAGTACACCAAAATAAGTTTATAATGACAGTTATTAGATACAAAATTAAGTAAATCTCACGAAAAGAAACAAAAGTTAATTTAAGCTACCCTATTCTATATGACGCGGCGCACACGACGGTCTCAATATTTTTACATGTATCGCATACACGTATTCAATAATATAACGCAATATGATAGTCTGCAGACTTACATTTTTCTATCGGTCGTTGAACACGAAGATTTTCCGACGATCCTCTCTAACACAGACGAATCGATGATTCAACAAAAGCGGCACCGAAGATATGCGGTGCAGCTCAAGGCTATCGTAGCTCTGGTTACAAGGAAGCTCCGATCTCTCTGCAGAATTACGGCAAACCCACTTGGTTCTTGTACATGACACGACGATTATATTAGCAAGAAGATCTGCTTTTCAATGTCTCTCAACAAGCCAATATTCGAAGCAGAGTCACACAAATTAATTACATCAGCCAAAATGCTTCTATCTAAAGAACGGAAAACTATCCAAAGCACGAGCTCGCACAACGCGCAATATGGCTGCTAAATCCTTTCTGCCTTGTTAAAAACGACCTGTTCGCTATTCTCTCTTGCCTAAGTCTCTTCGTCATGTCTTGCGCGCGCCTTCGCTAACCGGCCACGCAAGACGATGAAATATCCACTCTCTGTCTCACTCTTATACACATAATGTAAGCATAAAAGCTTACAATAGGCTGTGCGACTCACAACGAGGAGAGAGACAGAAGTATACTGACATACGGTATATGTATAATTTGCTATCCTCGTTACAATACTTGTTAAACTATGTAGATGACGTCATAATATTTAGTAAAAACAAAGGTAAATTACAAGTTATAAAGAAATTATTGTCAAAAAATTTAAATTGGGATATGTAAGATGGAATCAAAAAATAATATTGCTGATATTCTAACGAAGGCTTTATGTAAAGATAAATTTGTAAAATTCAGAGCAATGATAAATGTAAAATCTGTTTTCTTTGAATGATGCGATATAAATGTAAGGAGGCGTGTTGAGAAACAAAGTTTGAGGTACATTTCTACTGTATTAAAAGTAAATGTTGTAAACGCGCCCTAGCTATAGTTTGATAGTATATGTGTATGACGGAGCATGTATGTGCATGTACTACAATATATCGTCAGAAGCACAGAAGAGAGGATAGCGACCGCATGTGACGGCACGCAAGTAAGAGCTGCTTCGAATAGCACGATGCTTTCATTTGTAATCTAACCAGGAGAGGCTATGAGCTTCGGGTCACAGATCTTGATGAAACTTTCGGATATGTTTTTAGGTACCAAAATATGATTAAAGCCAGAGGGGTACGATCTAAAGTTTCGAAAAACTGAAATTATAGACGTTTCTAATCTTATTTTAAGAAAAATGTAAAAAAAGCTCCTAATTGAAGTATGAATAATTCAGTATGGAAATGTCTTTAATAAATTAACAGAAACTAAAATAGAAGTGCAGAAAGCAAGCTTTAATTCGCCGTTTTAAGAATTGAGGAATAATAATTAGAACCAGAGATATATTTGTTCAAAGTTGAGCAACAAGAAAGTACCAAAAATCATCTAAATTCTGAAGGACTGTGATTTTTGGTACTTTCTTGTTGCTTAACTTTGAACAAACTTTGAATATCTCTGGTTTTAATTATTATTTCTCAATTTTAAAAACAGCAAATTAAAGCTTGTTTTCTGCACTTCTATTTTAGTTTCTATCAATTTATTAAAGACATTTCTAGACTGTATTATTCACACTTTAATTAGGAGCCTTTTTTACATTTTTCTTAAAATAAGACTAGAAACATCTATCATTTCAGTTTTTCGAAGCGTTAGACTGTACCGCTCTAGCTTTACTCATATTTTGGTACCCAAAAAAGGATTCTACATTTTCATCAAGATTCGTGACCCGAAGTTTATAGCCTCTCCTGGTAAGTATTTAATATTAATAAATTAGATTAAGTTTATAAATTAAAATTATTCACCTGTACCTCGATATTTCCCAACAAATATTAATGCTCATGAAAAATTGTTTGTATTGTATGTATTTTAAATGAAAAAAAGTCTAATATTGCATCGCAAAATTATTATTGAGACATATATTAGACTTTCTTGCAGATTTTCTTTTTAAATATTTTTATAAAAAATAACATCAAATCTTGTTATTTTGTGATGTCTTTTTAATAAATATTTTAAAATATTTTTTTAGCTCTCAGAATTAAATATTTGGACATCAGAAAAGTACATATGAGCCGAAAAATAACTTAACTATAAATATATATGAATAAACTATAAATAGCAAATTCAAATTTGTCATTATTATTTTTAGCCGGAGTAATGAACTTTTCATAAAAATAAGATACACCTTCCTAAGTTACCTCTATACTTACTACAAGTTAGTTTTATGAATTTGATTATTTAATTAAATAACATGTAAATTAAATTGAAAATAATAAAATGCACTTTCAACGGAAATAAAATTAAAATTAATATATATTGTAAATATTATTATTAACAAATACAATTAAAATTCATTGTGTCAGCTGAAAACAATAATTTGAATTTTAAATTTGCTAATTCTATTAATCCAGTTTTTTTTCTAGCTTATATTATATAAAAAAAACATTTTAAAATGAAAATTTTGAACAGAAATATTTTTTATCTTAACAAAATAATAAGAATTGAGAATTTTTAAAAAATGTCCGACACTTCAAAATTAAACTTCTTAAAAAATATTAGAATTCACTGAAATACATGTGACATTTTTTTTATCATTAAATATCGACTACATCAAATTTATTTTTATACTTTTCAAATACTGCAAACAAGTCTAATATATGTGTCAAAATAATAATTTTGCGATACAATCTAGACGTTTTTTCCATTTAAAATACGTATAAAACAAGCAGTTTTTATAAGCATTAATATTTAATATCAATAAGTCCTTAATAAAGATAAAGAATTTTTATTTAAAGTAATTAAATTATTCAAAAAAGAATATTATAGCATATTTTTACGTTTTTATAATTATTATAGACAGTTAAAATTTGTAAAGTAAATAATAGTCCTTTCAATTATTCAAAATTAAATGTTGAAATTAAAAATTATATTTCATTTCGCTTGTTCGAAGATATTACACATGTAGTACCCCAACTTATTGCCAGATGATGCCACGTTTTAGAGCGATATATTGTAAAAAATAGAAGAGCGTGCTCTCTGGCTGTTGCTGCTTATTGGCTCTCGTGTCATTCCTTTCTTGGCGCCAGTGACAACACATCGCAATTTTGCAAAGATGAACAGATAACTCTTACAGAAGAAACTTGAGGAGTTGGTGGAAGAAATGAAGAAAACGTTCGCAGAAATGGAGGCTTTACCAGAGGAAGAGCTTACATATCAAGGTAAATTAGAAAATATTCAAGAAGTGTAAAAAATTACAAAGTTAAAATTTCGATCGTTGATTCTAAGTCAATGACGAATTTAAAACGATTCTAAGAAAGAGAAAAAGCCGATTCACAGCACCAAGCTGTGAATGTGTCTAGCTGTAACGAATAAACGATTTGATTTGCGATGCTAAGTTGCGGACAAAGTTGTAAATTACAAACGGAAAATCGAAAAAGTTAAACCAGATTTCAATATATATATAATGGTTCGTCCGTTTTTAGTTTTCGCAGACGTGGTTTACACAACGGAGGATAAGGAAAATGAAGATGGCAAAATCCTGGCGGATGATCGAAGGTCGGTTAAGAAAGACGAAACAACGGCCTTTCTTGGAGTTAACTCAGCCGAAGAAAATTCGATTGTGATCTTCCTGACTGACGAAGTAGCGGAAAGAGTAAACTTCTGGATAAAAAGGGTTTTACGGACAGACAGGAAAAAGAAAACTTATTAAAGCAGATCCCAGGCAAAGGAAAAGTTAATCTAGACGCGCCTTCATTAAATGATGAAATCACCTCGCTGTTGCATGAAAGAGCGCGCATAAAGGATGATTGCTTCAAGGAATACCAGAGTTTAGCAGGCGCTGCACTGTCATCCACAGCTACTGCATTAAGAGGAGGTCGAGTATCTCTGTCATTTTCTAATCAAAGAATTGATTTTTTTACAAAAACTAATAATTGTAGCAAAAAATAAAGAGATAGCCCCATCTTGTATCATAAAAAGCAATATTTTCTTTGATGAGGAAAAATTATTTTTATCGATTCGTTTTGAAGAAAACCTTGAAAAACTTAAAAAATAGAGGTTAGGATGGACGATTCAGTTTTTCAAAGTTTTCTTAAAAATGAAGCAATAAAAATAATTTTTCCTCATAAAAGAAAATATTGATTTTTATTATACGAGATGAAGCTTTCTTCTTATTTTTTGCTACAATCATAAGGTTTTTCAGAAAAATTAATTTTTTAATTAGAAAAGGATAGAGTTATACGACCTGCTCTTAAGCATAATTTTATCTAACAACTAAGATTTCCCAAATAGACAAGATTTACTAACGCTAGCATCAGACTATGTAAAGCTTTTAAACGACCTGTTCTACCAACTGACACAGATTAGGAAATTATTTTTAGATGGTCATTTCGATGAAAAAATGCAAAGAATCCTAAAGAACTTTGTGCCTACAAGTTGGTTATTTGGTGATAATTTAAAAGGCTTAATCGAGGACGCTAAGGCGGTAGAAAAGGTTTCTAAGGATCTAAAACTTGAAAACAAATTGCCATTAAAAAACAACACGTCTTTAGACGTGAGGAACTCGCCCGTCCAACGAGAGGTGCAACGGACGAGTTACAGACCGTCTTATGGAAGACAGAGCACCTCAAGAACACCAAACAACAGCAAACAGATGCCGTACCCTGCAAGGAGGTTCTACACGCAAACTTAACCTTATCAACGCAACAGCAGACGATAGAGGAACAGGTACATAAAGCAGGAAATATAAGAATATTTTATAGTAGATGGAAATAAATAACGGACAATCCCTTTGTTTCATCGGCAATAAGGGGTTATTCTTTGGAATTTGATCGCAAGCCCATTCAATTTAACAAACCGCCAAAATTAAATTTATCCAGGCAGGAGAATGCATACATGGATGCCGAAATAGAGAGGTTAATTAAGTTCAAAGCGATACATGAATGTTCAAACGGTAACGAAGTATTTTTATATCCTTTCTTTCTGACACCAAAATCAGATGGATCAAAAAGATTTATTTTAAATTTTAAAAATTTTAACAAATTTATTAAGGACAAACATTTCAAAGTGGAAGACAACCGCACAGTTTTAAATCTATTAAATGATTCTGATTACATGTGTCGCTTAGATTTAAAGGATGCACATATGCTAGTTTTGATAGATTTAAATTCCCAAAGATATCTTACATTTGAATATAAGCATAAGATTCATCAGTTTAAGGTTTTACCCTTTGGTTTAAAGGCAGCCCCTTACGTGTTTACTAAAATAGTTAAACCTGTGATATCTTGATTAAGAAAGGAAGGAGTGAAATTAGTATGTCATTTGGATGATTTTCTAATTATGGGCAACTCAATTGAGGAATGTAAAAGATCAACTAAGATAACTACATCTATATTAAAATACCTGGGTTTTTTAATAAATTGGAAAAAATGTATCCTGAAGCTTGCAAAATCATGTAAATTTTTACGGATGGTTATTAATTCCTCAAAAATGACCCTAGAATCACCTGTAGAAAAACGTATTAAAATTAAACAAATGGTAAATGAAGTTTTGAAAGTAGGAAAAATAAAAATAAAATTACTAGCAGAATGCATAGGTGTTTTCGTAGCAGCTTGCCCAGCGGTTGCATATGGTTAGTTATATTGTAAATATCTAGAATGCGAAAAAACTAAAACACTTAGCTACCATAATGGAAATATGAACAAATAACAAAAATTCCAAAAAAGGCCGAGGATGAATTAAAATGGTGGTCTTCATACGTTATGCCATCTTATAACAAAATTAGATCAAGCCTTTTCGATGTATAGATATTTTCTGACGCGTCAGGGACAGGTTGGAGAGCTGTCTATGGAAATAAAAAAGTCCAAGGTTTTTGGAGCCTATCTGAGAGAAATATGCACATCAATTTTTTAGAATTAAAAGCTGCATCCCTAGCATTAAAAAACTTCGCCAAAACTTACAACGATTTACAAATTCTATTAAGGATTTATAATTTAACGGCACTAGTATTTATAAATAAGATGGAGAGGTACAAAACAAGCACACTTACACCAAATTACTAAAGAAATTTGAGAATGGTGTGCTAAAAAAGATATCTGGTTATTTGCTGAATATGTAGCCTCTAAAAATAACCTAGCAGATGAAGGATCAAGGCTGACCAATATCGATACATAATGGGAATAGGCTAACCATGCTTTCTAGGAGATTTTTAGAAACCTTGGTAAGCCATCACCATAAATTTAAAACGTACAAGATTTTGCTTATGGGAAAAGGACCCGGAGGCCTTCTGTATTAATGCTTTTACTTTATCATGGAAGGAGGAGTTCTGGTACGGTTTCCCCCCCTTCTCTCTCATAACAAAAGTACTCAAGAAAGTTAAAGACGAAGGTTCTACCGGAATTCTAGTAGTTCCAGATTGGTTTGGTCAGCCTTGATATACAGAGTTCAATAGACTATTAGGCTATTAGTTTCGCCAAAAATCATATTTCCACCATCTACTGATCTCTTACGTTCTCCTTGCAGGAAACCATCACAACCTCTAGCATCCAAGCTTACCCTGGTGGCAGGCATTGTCTCAGGAAGGCGTATAAAAGAAAAGGATTTGAAGAGAGCACGATTGAGATAATGGTCGCTTCTATCACCAATAGCACTCTCAAACAATACGATACCGCCTTAAAATACTGGTGCATTAAAAGTTTTTATTATAACTTTGTTTTTATAATATTTTGGCGGATTTCTTAAGATATCCGCACTAGAGTTTAATCTTACAAATTTTTTTTTTTGTAGCAAAAAAACTCGATTAAACGCATCGTTTATTCATAAGTTAGGATTGGAAATATTATTAGAAGGCGGGCAGCTTCGTCATGCTCTTAACACCTTAAGATCTGCCATTTCACTGATAAATGGCTATGACTAAACTAACAGTTCTAATCTCCATCGTTTTTTCAAAGGTGTCTTCAAACTATGACCAACGACACCAAAATACTACTCAACAGTGGATGTTGACTTAATATTCAATAAATTAAGTAAATGGGGAAAATCTGAAGACCTAGACCTTCAAAGATTATCTCTAAAACTGGTTATATTGTTAGCAATAGGTCAGCATTTAGAGTTCAGTCATTAGCCATGATTAAATTATCAAACATCAATATCACGCAAAAAGTTTTTTAACCAAAGAGTAGATTTATGCATTGCTAGTACTATAATAATGTACATAAACAGAACCAAAGAGTACAGAAATACAGATCAATTATTGATCTTCTTTAAAGCACCTTACAAAATCATAGGTCCTCAAACAATAAGTAGATGGATAAAAAGTGTCATGCAGGAAGCAGGCATAAATGAAAAATTTACAGCACATAGCACAAGACATGCTTCCACGTCTAAGGTTTTGCTCAAAGGATTAGATGTCAATACAATCAAATCAGCAGCTGGGTAGTCCAAGAACTTAGAAGTATTTAGAAAATTTTACAACAGACCAATTGAGGACCAAAAAGGTGGTTTTGTAGAGGCAGTATTCGACTATTAATAGCATCATAGTTTAAGAAAAATAATTATCTTAAAATTGAATAATGTTTGCTATAAGGTATAAAGAACAATATTTTGTAATGTTCCTTTTTAAAAGTTTAAATCATTTCATCTAGTTCTAAGGGTGAAATAATGTCAAAAGAAAATTATGTAGATTTTCGTATGTTCTAAATAAAGAAAATAAAACGAATGAGATAGGTGTTCTTAGCTCTAAACATCTACATGTGTTATATCTTTGAACAAGCGAAATAAAATATAATTGATGGTTAAACGAAGTTACAAAGTGAAGTTCGACCACAATTATATGAATAGCTTGTTCGAAGATATCAAGTCCCTCCCTTATAATTAAAAAGTATTATTTTTAAATGAATTTAAAATTGGAACCCGCCCAAGAAGTCTCTAAACTAAATGACACGAAAGCCAACAAGCAGCGACAGCTAGAGAGCACCCTCTTCTATTTTTTACAATATATGGCTCTGATACAGATTTCCCATTCCATTCGACTACGGTACGTTGACTGTAACGCTTCACTTTAAGCGCATCGGATAAAATGTCTGACTAGGAGAGTATCGGACCTCCGGATCACGGATTTTGCTCAAACTTTGGGATAAGTTTTTAGATGTCAAAATATGAAAGGAAACCGAATTTCAGATCCCAACGCTCAATATTCCCCTAGTAACAGGCAATTAGAGAAAATCACTAAAAAAGTTACTAGATTTTCAAGCGCATATAGTTCCTTAGCATCGATAGCTAGAAGCTTTATTTTTATTATTTATTTTACTTTTTAAAACATCAATTAATAACAAAAGCTGAAATCAGGCCCAATGTTTATCACGCTATAACTTTGGGAAAAAATAATATTTTGACATGCTATAACTACTATTTCGAAAGGATTTGAGCTCAGCTTTCATTTAAAAAAGTTTCGAGCTCTTAGCTATCAATGCTGAGGAACTATATGGGTTTGAAAATTTAGTAACTTTTTTAGTGATTTTCTTTAATTGACTGTAACTAGGGAAATATTGAGCGTTGGGATCTAAAATTCTGTTTCCTTTCATATTTTGACATCTGAAAACTTATCCCAAAGTTTGAGCAAAATCCGTGATCCGGAGGTTTGATACTCTCCTAGCAAGTTTGATGATTTTTCCAACACTTATTTTATCTATAATACATTTCTCGTTATTTAAGTAAAGCAAAAGCCATTTTTTCTATCTCAGTCGGTGGGAAACTTTCATTGCAAACAGTATGGATCTGGTGATTGACGTGCAGTTTTTAAAGGACAAGAAAAATCGTTCAATTCTAAAGGAGGTGACTGTACTCGGTGTTCATAAAAACTTTATCGCTCGTTAGATTGTGACAGAATGATTGTAAGACACTGAATCATCATGGTTTGGAATGGAATGAACGTGATATATCGATAAAAAGAATATACGAAAATTCGAAAGATTTTAGCAAGCATTGTCGTAAAATTTTTGTGCAAGGTCGAGAAAAAGTTAAACTACTTTCCTAACTGACTACTTGTGAGGTTTTAAATTTAGGAAAAGAACAAGATTGTCCAACTTTTAGAAATTTAAATTTTAGCAGTGTACAGTGTATGCATCATTACATAAAATCACCTTATTGAAATTACGCGTGTGCACTGAATAACGTTGCTAAGCTCAAACAGTGGCTACTAAAACTTGGTGCCGGCGTAAAATCGCTGATTGTAGGAGCAATTTTTGAAATTCTCTGCGATGAACTCAAAAGAGATGGTTCGATATCTGATGAGGATCAGATATAAAGTCACCGCAAATTCCACAACATTCACGACGTATTCAGCAAAATTGTAAAAAATTTAGATGGAATAATAAACGCTTACAAAGCGAATATTCCAATGTTCGTGGGCATTATTGTATCATGTTTCTGTATTATATGTATAGCGGATTAGGTTTCAAGAAATTCTTCGAAAATTTCTCACAGAACTTGCAAAAAAATGATGCTATAGTCAAGAATTTTGTAGAAAAAACTTGCTATGCGTAATATGATATTTGACTGTCTCTGATTAGTCGCAGACCACCTTTTTACGATACCCCACCAACTTTTTACAGTATAAAAGAAGTGGCATCCACTCGGTCTAGCCACAGATATGTGATCGACAGTACTAGCATTAACAGCAACGAAACTCAAGCAAGATGGCTGGTTGAAAGAGGAGCTTGGAGCAGTCATTTGGTAACGACTTGGCATATTTAATAAGACAGAACAGCAAGAAGAAATATTAGCAGCAGGTTCCTCCAATGGCCTACGGGCTAAACAACTCTTTTGGAAAAATTATCCAGGTAGGGCTAGAGAAGAAAAAATGGAGTTTGTTCCTGCAGTGCGCTTCTGCGGATCCAATTCTCAAAGTATTCCTCTGTCAGTCGACTGTTTAGAGGCGTTGAAGCAAGAGTTTGATAAAATTGCAGAATTTTTTATTTGTCACAATGAAGAATCTATGTTGAATTAGCGACTCTCTATACCTGGATACACTATCTGTTTCATGATTAGTTTTAACGAGAGAATTTTTGAATTGGTACCCAATGACGCTCAACTCAAAGCAGAAGAGAGTGATGGACCACTGAAAAAACATGGCCGATATAGTCGATTATTAGTATTTAAACGTGTAACATTTCAACGTCTAAAAAAATTATCGATATGCATAGATTATATTATTCAATATTTAAATATTGTTGTAAAATCTGTAGATTATATATTACAAGAAATGGTAATTTATATGAAAAATGTATTAGAACCAAAAAAAAGAACCTCAATATGTATACTATACTGCAAGCGATATAAAATGTGCAATGATTAATATAAATGATAATTTTGTAAGTGATCTTGATGAATTATTAAAAAATAATAGTCTAATTTTAGGAAAACAAGAATTATTTATAATCATACATGAATTTATTATTTATAATGTTTTCACAGTAATATATGTTTTATTTATTATTAATAAATAAATGTTTTTAATCTTTAAAACATGAGTATTTCAATCACCTTGTCTGTTACCAACTCCTCATCTTTCATACACACAATAATTTTACAAGTAAATTTTATATTTTCTGATTCAATATAAAAATTTATAATTTTAATAATTGAAAATATTAGATCAAAATCTTTTAAATTCATATTTTATAATTTACTATATGTTTTTATTTTTTCGATAATTAAAAAGGACTATATTACATACTATAAAATTTTAAATTAATAATTCAGAAATATCGATTAAAATACTTCTCACACTCACTCCAAATTTCTAGGAGGGATTAAGTAACCCTCCAGTTGTTCGGGGTACTATCAAAGAAGATAGACGCTTATAGAAGGATTCTTCTGGGTTAAATTTTTCGTCTGAAACCCTGGGTAACACTTTAACATTGTTTGTATATCTATACATATGAAAAATTTGATATATATAGATATATAAAAATACATGGGATCTAGTGGCGCCCTCAGTAATTGCGTAACTTATTTTTGGCAGAAATTTCCCATTTAAGAGTACGCTCCTATAAGCGTCCATGTTCGTTGGTACTATGCATAACAAACCCCTACTTCGCCTTCTCAGAGGTTGTTCACCCGCTGGTCAGTAACCTTCGGGTCGGTGAAGTGGGGGTTGCTTTGACGGTCTATGACGCCCCAATAACTACTTATTTGAATGTGTTATAATGTCGCAATCAATTATCGCTACTATATGTACAAGATATTACGGGAATCCGATTAAAGCGCTGTGACTGCAATGCCGGGTCAATCACTTCGACTCGTCGGCATCTCGTATGCTAACAGCCGAGACCGGGCACTACTTCTAGCGTTGCGTGGTTGCTTGCTTTGACTCTGTGATATCTTGCATGCTGCAAGCTGAGACCGAGCAGAGCGACAACGTTGCGAGTTCGTAGGCTTCGACTTTCTAGATTCTGATTCTACGAAAGTCGATATTAATACTTTATGTCAATTTAAATTATTTGTTAATTAGATTTTCATTCAAAAAGTGTTTTCATAATTATTAACCAAGTAAATTTTTTAATTCTTCAATATTATTTAGATTTAATTTTATTTTTCAACATATTATATGAAACGTTTACTAAATTAAGAGCAGGTCGAGTATATCTGTTCTTTTCTAATCAAAGAATTGATTTTTTTACAAAAACTAATAATTTTAGTAAAAAAATTAAGAAGAAGCCGCACTTTGTACAAAAAAAGCAATATTTTCATTCATGAGAAAGAATTAATTTTATTGCTTCGTTTTCAAGAAAATAAATTCTTTCTCATCAAACAAAATTTTGCTTTTTCTGATATTAGATGCGGCTTTCTCTTTATTTTTTGCTAAAAATTAATTTATTGATTAGAAAAGGACGGAGATCCGTGACTTCCTCTTAAATAAGGGCTAATGCCTCGTCATACTTTTATGATATTTACTCGAATTTCAAAAATTATATATCTTGTTTTAGTATATTCATTAATTATTCAAAATGAAATGAAGTTGATTAATATTTTACATGAAAATGTCTACTACATCGACTTAATCAGTCAATATAATCTAATGAATATCTATCTATCTATGTACATGCTATCTGACAACAAATGTATACGTATGTTTTCTTCAATATTAAGGAGAGAAAAAAGATCTTATGATTGATTATAAAATGAATATTTTTCTGACTTATTTGCGAATTGAGAAGTTTTCAGTTATTTCCCCGTTAAAAATGAGAAAATTAACCAGGCAACTTTTCTATTAAGTTTTTGTATATATTGAATAGTAACTTTTTACCAATCAAGTAAGCTAAAAAATCCATATATTGTAATTTTCAAAAATTCAATTACATTCTATATGTTATTTATAAGAAAAATAGTTCTATTAAATTTTCACTTTGGTTTGATAATTTTAATAAAAAATTCATTGAAATATTAATTTAAAAAAAGATTTGAAACAATAAATATATTCCAAAACCTTTAACTCTTGACTACACAGTGAAAAAAAATTTGTAATTTTAACACACATAAGTGTTAGAGATGGAACACAAATTTTTTTGTGTTAAAATTAATAAGTACACACATGTTTGTAAAATTTACAAACTCCGTGTGTTAATTCTACAAAAAGTACACATATATTTTTAAATTACAAAATTTTTTGTGTTGATTTTACAAACATGTTTGTAAGATTTTAATACAAAAATATTTGTACAAAATAAAATTTGACGAATCACACAAAATTTTTTACAGTGTAGAGCTCTAAAATAAATTTTTTTATTTTGGGATCCAATTGCAACTTATTCCCTCATTTCTATCAATTTTTATTTTTTAACCGTTTTAGCGGACATGAAATATTTCATACGCATACATACGAGTGTATTATTTTATTTAAAATTTATAGAATATAATAAAATAATATTCGAATGAAATTTATTTTAAATAGAATTTAAAGATTTAAAGACAAATCTTTAAACGTTCCAACTTCGTATATCATTTTTTTAAAACAATTTTTAAATAGTTACCATTCTCTCACATAAAAAAACACACAACTGTGTTTGCGAATAAATTGTCCGTTTCAAAAATTCGTTCATTTTGAACTGACTAAGCAACTCAGAAGAATAGTTAATCTAAAGAATTACGTTGAAAATATTTTAGTTAAATAATGATCTTTGAAAAAGTATAGGTATAGGTTATGTCATCTGATAGATGATATAACCTATACCTATACTTATACAAAAGTTGACATGAGTCAAGTGGTTTTGCTTGAGTCCTGCAGAAAGATCGAGGCATGTTAGTAACGAGAGCTGCGAGATCCTTGAGCTGCACCGCATTTCTTAGGTGCCGCTTCCATTGAATAATCGATTCGTCCGTGTTGGAGAGGATCATCGAGATAATTACGTGTTCTTCGACTGATATAAAAACGTAAGTCTGCAGACTATCGTATTGCGTTTTATTATTGAATGCGTGTATGCGATATATGTAAAAATATCGAGACCGTCGTGTGCGCCGCGTCATATAGAATAGGGTAGCTTAAATTAATTTATGTTTCTTTTTGTGAGATTTATTAAATTTTGTATCTAATAAATGACTTTATAAACTTATTTCGGTGTACTGAATTTGTTTGTCATTTTGAATAAATTAAAGTAAAATTGAAGTTATTTTGGATTGTAACATAATATTATTTCTCACTGATTAAAATCGTGTTCTTTCTGTATATGTTAAATTTAGTACACTTGCTTTCTTTTGATCTACGATATTTAAGAGAGTCTTAAGAGCATGACGAAGCTGCCCGCCTTATAATAATATTTCCAATCCTAACTTATGAATAAATGATGCGTTTAATCGAGTTTTTTTGCTTCAAAGAAAAAATTTGTAAGATTAAACTCTAGTGCGGACAACTCAAGAAATCCACCAAAATATAATACATACAAAGTTATAATAAAAACTTTCAATGTATCGTATTTTAAGGTTAGGTTTGCCGAGTTTGATATTTAATTTCCGATCCAAACTCATAAAAAAATAACAAGTCCAAATGATTTTTTATTTTAACAAAAATTATTGTATTAATATAGCTTTAGTGCGGACAAGTAATTATATTTGTTTAATTTATGAATTTAAAAAAATATTGATAAAATAAAAAAAGCAAAACTCGATTGCTGCAGCTCCGACATGCCGTTAAGGTACACGCCGTGGGTTTCGTCGTACCAGACGTCCGGGAGGCAGAACTTCTAAGCGAAGTTCTGCAATAGTATTAAATATTGCTCAACTGATTTCCATTATATGAAAAAAATGGTCATAGTCGATCAGTGACAATGTACGAGGCTGATCGTCTTTAAATCGAAAATCGGTTATTTAACGGTAAGTGCGTATGTACTTGAAGTAAGTACATATGAAACCCACAAATATAGTTGATTTGTTTATTTTAATATATTCCCCGTTACAGTTAAGTAATATTAACGAATTAAAAAATTTACCTGTTTAATAATGATGAAAACACTTTTTAAATGAAAATCAAATAAACACATAATTTAAATTGATATAAAGTATCAACATCGACTTTTGTCTTACAAAAGTTGTTGTTAGTATTTACAAAATCGAAGCATATGAACAAGCAACCGCGCAACGCTAGAATTAGTACCCAGTCTCTGCTGTCGGCATGCGAGATGTCGGCGAGACGAAGCGATTGAGCCTGCAGTGCAGTCGCAGCACTCTACTCGGATTCACGTAATATCTTGTACAGACAGTTGCAATGATTGACTGCGACATTATTACGCTTTCACATGCTACGATTTTATGTATTCCTATGCATTGAATGTTGTTCGCATCCAACTAGTACAATCAACTTCATAACGCTGGATTGGGTTGTTTTTTCAGTGTATATTTAATAACTAATTTTAAAACTCATTATGTAGTTCAGATAGACGTCTTCCATTTTTTAACGAAATACATTGCCATAAGTAGCTTTTCTTTACACAATATCCTACTATTTACATTCTATTTTTATGTCGTATTATTGGTAATGTTTGTTTGAAATCATCTGATATAATATATACTTCTCCTTCAAACGGTTTACTACTATAACATACATTTATAAACATATGGTTCTGCTTAGAAAGCGTATTTTGGTGTCATTGTGATTTCATCTCAAATAAGAATTATGCATTTTTGTGCCCTTCCGCTGTTCGCTATTAAATATTGTTTCTTTGGTTATTTTAAATCTTAATTTAAATGTTGTATCCCACACAGCATGGAAGATTTGGAATGTTTCCGGAATATTCCTATGTCCGCGAAAAACTTATGTAAAAACATTTCATGAAGTGTTTGAAATGTTTTTACATGGGTTTCTCGCGGACATAGGAATATTTCGGAAATATTCCAAATCTTCCATGCTGTCTGGGATTTACTGTCGTACCATTTATAAATAAATAAGCCGCTATGCCTGCCCATAAAAGAACCAAATAATTGATTGCATGTATTTTTAAATAAGTTATATTTGTATTTAGTGAGTAAGTTTGTAACCGACTTTAAAAAGGAGGAGGTTTTCAATTCGATTGGATTTTTTTTCATATTTATTACCTTCAAACTACTTAATTTCTAAACTGATCTTAAAAAAACCTTATTTTATCTGATAGAAAATGTCTTCAGAAGGTCCCATACGTGTCTTATAAGTACTGGGCTAATACTTTGTGAGTACGAACAAATTATTAAAAAACAAAAAAATTCCTTGGAAAAAAAATTACTGTATCTGTGCATTACTCTCAAAGGTATTGCTCTATTTGTGTGAAAATTATTTTTTATATGAAGAAGGATGTCTAAAAAAATTTTTAAAGTAAAGCAAAAAGTGATAAAAAGGCAATTTTTTTAGGCTGGCGTTAAATATTTGATTAGTAGGTCTACTTATATTTGTTCTTCTTGTAAAAAGCTTCACTAAAAAGAAGAAAATAACAAATTTTTAACTAAAAAAGAACCGATTATAAAAACATTGCACAAAAAATTAAAAATAATTTATTATCCTTAGAAATTATACGCTTACTAGGCATCTAACGCATGTGTAGCGAACAAATCGACGGCTGGGAGGAATAATCCCGTAACTCAGCAAAGATTTCAAAAACGCCGTAATTCAAGAGCTATTTTATTTTCTTAAATTTTGTAATAACAACCCTGCAGGATTTTATAGTATGATTTAAGTTAAATAAACGCGATTCGAAATTCGGAAAATTTCAAAATTGATTATTTAATATTGCCTTTATTCTACCTTTATGCACGATAAAAATGTAACTTTCAAGGTAAATGAAAATGAGTTTTATAATTAAAATAATTATTTCATACAGGTATTAAATAACAATGATTGTTAGAGTTTTTTAAAGAGTGCTGCTTTGTATACTTTTGGAAGTATACATTGCGCAAGTTTGACGTTTTTGAATCGTCTATATTTCAAAACGTCAATCGAGAATGAATATTCTTTATCAAAATGGTCACAATACAATAAAATTTGTTCTTTTCGTAATTTGTATTTTTCTTAACTCTAAAATAAGAATATATAAATTTTAGGTAAATTTTATTTTAGAGTATTGTACCAAAGAAATTTTGGGTATGAAAAAATATTTACTTTTTAGTTGTACTTCACTTTTTATATATAGAGAGATTCTAACTCAACAGTCATTTTCAGGCTCTTCCGCGTGAGAATCCGTTTTAAAATTGTTTTCTTCCTGAGAAAATTTTAATTTGCACATTGTTAAAAAATATGTAAAAATTACCTTGACGCCATCTCTTATTTGGTATATATTTGTAAAACTCGCCTATGCTTTTTCATATTAATAATGAAATAATTTGTAATTATAATAATATAAATAATTTGATAATGGATTTTCCTTTTATTTTAGTTTTTGAAAAAAAAAGTGCATTACTTAGAAGTGCATATTATCAAGATTTTTTCGAATATTTTTTTTAGAAAAACCCGTGAATTAATTACAGGGAAATTCGTCAGTTTTACGATCAAAAGACAAATTTGCCTATATTTGGTCATAAAGTTTTTAAAATTCGATTAAGAAATTAAGAAAAAAAAGTTAAAAGTTAAATTTTTATCGTGCATAAAGGTAGAATAGAGGCAATATTAAATAATCAATTTTGAAATTTTTCTAATTTCGAATCGTGTTTATTTAACCTAAATCATACTATAAAATCCTGCAGGGTTGCCACTACAAAATTTAAGAAAATAAAATAGCTCTTGAGTTACGGGGTTTTTTAAAATCTTCGTTGAGATATGGGGTTTTTGAAATCTTCGCTGAGTTATGGGGTTCTTGAAGAAAACGCCGATTTATGGGATTTTTTAAAATCTTCGTTGAGACATGAGGTTTTTGAAATCTTCGCTGAGTTATGGGGTTCTTGATGCAAACGCCGAGTTATGGGGTTTTCGAAATATTCGCCGAGTTATGGAGTTATTGAAATCTTCGCTGAGTTACGGGGTTATTCCTCCCAGCCGTCAAAATAGACTATCTAATTATTCGCAAGAGCACAAAGGAATTATTTTTTTATTAGGCTGCTTAAAAAGAAATTAGCTAATAGGTCAGACTATATATAAATAAAAATATTAGAATTTTTGGAGTCGGTGCAAGCCTTAGAGCATATATACCTGGAGGGAGCATGCAAAGCCAAAAAGTGTAAGAAAAAAAAGAGAGAGAAAGGTAGCTTAGGGTGAAGTTTTTTTTCTCTCGCGCGGATTCTCATTGGCTGTTGCTTCCTCCCAGCGTGGCTATCTCATACTTGATGCTCATCTGCGCGAAAGCCCTTCATCCTAAGCTACCGTACTTTCTCTTTTATTTTTTACACTTTTTCGCTTTGCATGCTCCCTCCAGGCATATATGCTCTAAGGTGCAAGCCTAATAAATTTGCCTTAAATCTAAAAATAATCCGAAATTCTAGTATTTTTATTAATATGTCTTACCTATTAGCTAATTTCTTTGTAAGCAGCCTGATGAAAAAAAAATTTGTTTGTGTTCTTGCAAATAATTAGATAGTCTATTTGTTCGCTACACATGTGTTAGATGCGTAGTATGCGTATAGTTTCTAAGGATAATATATTATTTGTTATTTTTAATGCAATGTTTTTGAAATCGGTTTTTTTCTTTAAATTTTTTGTTAAGACACGTCGAATAAATATTGCATGTGATTAAAAATTTAGGACAACGTTTGACACTATCTAATGATCAAGCTGCCCAACAGATAGCAGGTGGCTGTGTTCTTAGGCACGAAACATATGAATTGATTTTTAAGTACCAAGATATAGCTACTTAAAATTTGAATGAAAAAACTATACATTACAGGGTTTAAAAAATTTTTTTCACACAATTTTAATATATTAGATAGATGTGTAATAATAATATAAAAAAATCATTAATGAAGGTTGCTATAGGCTTACTAAGAAACGACTTTCTCTAAGTAATTGCTTAAGAAAAAAGCATGTCCACTCGTCCAGTCAAAATTCGTGCAAGTTAAACTTTATTTTCTTTTATTTAGAATGTTTTTTAGATATTCATTTATAAATTAAATAATATTATATACACAAAAACAGTTTCTAATGTTCATAATCTTATAATATATCAAGAGTTCAAAAATAAGAAAAATCTTGTTGGTGCACTGAGAGAATATTGGTATAAATGCTGCACTTACTAGTACAGCAGAACTCTAAAACGCATGAATTGATTCGTCCTTTGATTTGGTGCTGCTGTTGTCCCGAAACAGTACAGCATTCGTCTTAGTCTTGCGCTTATGATATACAAAAAGCGCCTACGATATCTGAAAAGCGCCTCTGGTGGACGAAAAGAGAAACTCAGCTGATGTATATTAGTCGTTTTGGGACGGCTGGGCCCCCGAATCTTGTGGCGCTTCTGCACGAATCGACGATGCAGCGGCTGTACTTAGAGTTTCCAGCAGACGAGCCAATGTTCTCTCAGTGTGGCTAACTATTAGGCAGAAATACTTATTGGGGCACCATAGACCGTCAAAACAAACCTCCACTCTACCACCCCAAAGGTAACTGATCATAGGGTCAATGACTTCTGAGAAGATAGTGTGAGGGTGTTGTTATGACGGCACATGATACTCCTCAGACATAGATAAAAGAAAATCGATTTTTAAATTTTATTTGAACATTAATAATTCAAGGTCAATGACCTTAAAAATAAAGTAATATACATAGTCGTAGATAGAGTAATATACGCATACATAAACACACATTTATTGTTTACAAACAAAAACAAACAAATACACAACCATTCACACATTGTGTACTACAACATACAGGGTGAGGAAAAAGTATAGAAACCCCTGGAGATTTTGCTACTTTTATAGTAAAACAAAACAAATAAGAGGCATTCCCTAGGTAACTTTGAACAAGGAATCCGATAGTGACCTTGGATTTGATCTTGAACCTCATTTCCAAGGTTATTTCAAGGTCAACCTCATTTTTTAAATGGGAACCCCTACTTTTTATATCATAATCAAAAAGAGCGGAAAATTTTACGTCCGCGTATGTGTTTAGATATGGGGTTTACGTAACCCCTAGAGGTCAAAGTATGACTTCTTAAAAATCTATCTAGTTTAGTGGTAGAACAAAACAAACAAAAATCATACCCCAGGTAACTTTGAACAAGGAATCCGATGGTGACCTTGAATTTAACCTCGAAACTCATTTCCAAAGTTATTTCAAAGTCGACCTAATTTTTTTAAATGGGGACCCCTACTTTTTATCCCGTAATCGAAAAGAGCAGAAAATTTTACGTTCTGATATATGTTTAGGTATGCGGTTAACGTAACCTCTAGAAGTCAAATAGAGGTCGAAGTATGACTTCTTAAAAATCTCTCTAGTTTAGTGGTAAAACAAAACAAACATGAGGCATACCCTAGGTGACTTTGAACAAGGAATCCCATGGTGACCTTGGATTTTACCTTCAACTTTATTTTCAAGGTTATTTCAAGATCAAGCGAGTTATTTCAAACAACTATTTCTGAGGTAGTTCTCCTGGCCTACTAATGGAAAATTTTCGAAAAAGGATTTTCAAAAATACAAAAACTAGGTTGATTTTTGTTACAAAACGAATAAAATGCAATTTGAGGATTAGTCATTAATTTATTTTAAGAGCAAAATTTACCTCACTACTGACGTCGCTCGGTTGCATTTTCATATATTATATTATTATCTATAAATTTGCTAATTTCATTGACAATAGTAGTTCAGTATTAAATATGTATTCGATTTTTTTTTTCATACATTTATATCATTATATTGTACTGCATTATAATAAAAATTTTTTTGATTTTTTGTAAATTAATAAGCTTTAATTAAAGTAGATAATAATTATTGACAATCATAGTATAAGAAAAATGTTTATATCACCATCAACTTCTATAGGAAGTCCGCGTTCCTTATATCAAAAATTTCTTTATCCCATGACATAAGTACGAAGAATTGGGAAACCAGATTTTTTTATTACTATGACATGCAATCTGAAATGGAAAAAAATCACAAATGATATAGTACAAAGTGAAGAACTAACAGATAAACCAAATATTGTTGTTGGAGTATAATATCAAAAATTTAAACCAGAAATCGAGCAAATTTCTAAAAACATATTTTGGGATAATGCATTGCATATTTATACGTAGTACAATTTCAAAAGAGAGGATTACCGCAAGCCTATATACTAATATTTTCAAGTAAAGATGATAAAATTCACAATAGTGATGACGTTAATAAATTTATAGAAGCTGAAATTCAAAATCAAAATGAGAATCCTAGATTATATGAAATAGTTGAATAATTTATGATCCGTGGCCCTTGTGAAGATCAGAATAAAAACTCACCTTGTATCGATAAAGAATTAGGAATGTGTACGAAAAATTTCCCAAAACGATTTAATGAAACTACAATAATGACAAATGGTTATCCTATTTATCGACGAAGAAATAATAAAAATAGGATATCATACACAAAAAACAAGTTGGAAAACAATAGATTTGTGGTTTCTTATAACCCGTATTCATTACTAAAGTTTAACTATTATATTAATATTAATTTATTCAAAAAAAGGGGTTATAAAATACTTATTTAAATATTGCTTCGAAGGACATGATTGTGCATTTATAGAAATAGAAGCAAGTGAAATAAATACTGAAAGTAATATTAATAATAAAACGGATAAAACAAATGATTTTGATATGTTTTATGATGAAATTAAATAATATATAAACACAAGATACGTTTGCTCGCCAGAAGCTATGCTTCGCATATTGGAATATAATATCAGTGAACTTTCACATACAATTTATAGATTAGCCATTCATAATGCAAATAAATAATGTGTGTATTTTAAAGAATCTGAATACGAAATTGATACGAAAAATGTAAATGCAACACTAACAGCGTGGTTTATAATTAATAAAAGTGACCCAGAGGCACATAATTACTTTTATTCTGATATACCGCAACATTATGTTTTTAATCGAATACATAAAACATAGACAAAAAGAAAAAAGACTGTGAAACCTATTCTAACCAGAATATACTAACTAGGAGAGTATCACAACTCCGGGTTGAGTTTTCAAATGTCAAAATATGAAAGGAAACAGAATTTTAGACACCAACGCTCAATATTTCCCTAGTTATAGGCAGTTAAAGAAAATCACTAAAAAAAGTTACTAGATTTTTAAACGCATATAGTTACTTAGCATTGATAGCTAGAAGCTTGAAACTTTTTTTAAATGAAAGCTGAGCTCAAATCCTTTCGAAATAGTAGTTATAGCATGTTAAAATATTATTTTTCCCAAAGTTATAGCGAAATTATTATTAGAATTTTAGCTTTTGTTATTAATTTATGTTTTAAAAAGAAAAATCAGGTCCAATGTTTATCACGCTATAATAAACATTTGAAAACTTATCCCAAAGTTTGAGCGAAATCCGTGATCCGGAGTTGTGATACTCTCCTAGTAAGTTAATCCAAAACAAAGAGCAAGATTCTTTTTAAGATTACTTCTGCTTCACGTGAAAGCTGCAACATTTTTTAGAAATTCAAAAACTTTTAATGGAATTACATACTCAACATTCTTTGAAGCAGAAACAGCAAGAAATGTAATTGAAATCGATGATGAATAGGATAAATGTTTAAAAGAATCATGTGAATCTCGATTTCCAAAAGTTCTTTGTCAATTATTTAGTTACATTAGTACATTTCACAATCCAATTAATGCTCGAGAATCATATGAAAAACATGAAATCTATTTTTATCCTCCAAAAATAAATAAACAAAAAGGTGAAGAATATGCATTAAGCATAATTAATGATATTTTAACTAACAATGGATCCTCATTAAGTGACTTTAATTTACCTACTTCAGAATACTATATTGAAAATAACGAAATTGAATATAGTACAGTAAATAATGTTTATAATATTTGGTCAATCATTGATACTATGACAAATGTGGTTAGAAATCACGGCTGTTATTGTTCGTTCTGTGCCATTGAAAAAACGCGATTGCTTTTTTAAATGCTGTATATTTAAAAAAAACATAGCTGCTATTGTAAGTGCTGTAATGGGAAAGAACGCTAAAACTACTGTAAGTGCTGTGTAATTAGAAATTCGCGACTGCTTTTCACAGCACTATCTGGTTCAAAAAACGCGACTGCTATTTTAAGAGCTAAAGATGAAAAATGCAACAACTATTGTAAGCGCTATGTAATTAGAAATTTGTAACTGGATTTTAGAGCACTATCTGGTTAAAAAAAAACGCAGCCACTATTTTAAGAGCTAAAGATAAAAACGTAACAACTATTGTAACCGTTATGTAATTAAAAATTCGCGGCAGCTGTTTTGAGCGCTGTGTTGTTGAAAAAACGCGGCTGCTATTGTAAGCGCTGTGTAATTAAAAATTCACGGTTGCTATTTTGAGCGCTGTGTAGTCACAAATTTGCGGCTGCTATTTTGAGCGCTGTATGGTTAAAAAAACGCGGCTGCTATTGTAAGCGCTGTGTAATTAAGAATTCACAGTTGCTATTTTGAGCGCTGTGTAGTTACAAATTCGCGGCTGCTGGTTTGAGCGCTGTGTGGTAAAAAATACGTGGCTGCTATTGTAAGCGCTGTATAATTAAGTATTCACGGTTGCTATTTTGAACGCTGTGTAGCTAAAGGAACTCGACCGCCAATGTGAGCATGGTGTTGTTGATAAAACGCTACTTTTATTGTAAACGTTGTATAATAAAAATAACACGACTGCAATTGTAAGCCCTGGGTAATTAGAGGAACGCGGATATCAATATTAGTGTCAAGCAAAAAAGAACTGAAATCATTATCAAAAGTAACGTCTAAAGCAGGATCTGTTATAATGAAGAAGACAATCTTAATGAATAAAAAAAATACAAGAAAATATAATTAAAAATAATCATTATAGATCGAGCCTTGATGCGCCCTCAATAAAAGCTTTAGTTAATGATTTCTCGAAATGGTTCTAATTAATAACAAATATAAGTTCAGAAGTGAAAATATTTATCTAGAAATTTTATTCTAATCAGAATAAACTATAATAATGGCTATTTATTTAGATTGTCTTCTCTCACAAAGCTTTACTGATGAGTCCTATAAACAGGTCTGGGACGAAACGTAAAATTAAAAATTTATTAAACCATAAATATATTATGATCATCATCATCATCATTATCATCGTCATCATCAACTCAAACATTAGCATCAATGTGTAGACGTACGTGTGTATGAACTGAAGCAAAGAAACAGAGTCAAAGGGCAGCATCAGAGTCACGGAACAATTTCATAAAAAAAAGACAGGGAGACGGACACGCAGATGAAAAGACAAAGACGGGAAAATGAGACACAGAACAAAGAAACGAAGACAAAGAAACGGAGACCGAGAGGTGGATAGGAGGGGATGGAGAGACGAAAACAGAAGAATGGAGACGAAGAGACGTAGGCGGGGGGATGGAGACATCGACAAAGAGACATAGATGGAAACAAAGAGACAAAAACAGATAAACAGATACAAAGAGACAAAGACAGAGAAATAGAGACAAGTAGACAAACACGAAAAAATGGAGACAGGAAGATGGAGATGGAGAGACGAAGACGGAAGAATGGAGACAAAGAAACGGAGACAAAGAGACGGAGACAGAAAGATGGAGACAGAGAGACGGAGACTGTGAAACGGAGACAGACGGAGAAACGGAGACAGAAAGATGGAGACAGAGAGACGGAGACTGTGAAACGGAGACAGACGGAGAAACGGAGACGGAGAGACGGAGTGACGGAGACAGAGAGACGGGGGAACGGAGACAGAGACAAAGAGATAGATAATTAAGATAGATAGATAATTCGATTTATTACTGTACATTATGTTGTACAAAAATTAATACAGTATGATAAGTAACAAAATAACAAATAGTAAAAATAAAATAAAATAATAGAAGCACACAACTGTAATTAAAATAAAAGTATAAAACAGAAAAACAAAATATAATAATAAAAAAAAAATACAATAATAACCAAGGGTGCAAACTTAGTTAAAACTTGGCAAGCCCATCCCAGCTACACCAACGGTAGAGGTCCATTCTCAAGGAAAAGGAAATATGAAAATGAGGATGATTTAAAGTGTAATAATGAGGATGATTTAAAGTGTAATAATGAGGATGAGGCTCTCAGTGTTGCAGGAAGATCATTCCAGAGACGCGAGGATGCTACCAGGAATGACCTTTGAAAGTATTCAGTAACAGCAACAGGTATGATCAAAGGCCTCACATCACCCCTTAACGTCCTCACCGGCTGATTCCACAGGTACCTGGAATACAAGTAAGATGGTGTATGTGACGAGAACAACTTATATAGGAATGTAGTAGTAAAATAACTTCTACGCAACGCTGTGGATAACCAGCCCAGAGAGGATCTATAAGCAGAGATGTGCTCACGCCTACCTACACCATAGATATAACGAACTCCAGAGTTGATGACTCTTTGCAGCCTAAGGTCAAGCTCAGCAGAAATATCAGAATAGACAAGACAGCAGTAATCCAGGAGCGGGAATAGCTGTGATTGTATGAGATGCTTACGTAAACTTGCTGTCTAACCAAACACCCAAACTACGGACAGAAGACTCGAACTTAACAATATTCCCATTAATAGGAATGCCAGTTATTGCCAGTGAGGGCAACATATTGATGTAGTAATAAGAGCCAATGATGATGGCTTTGGTTTTGACCACGTTCAGAGTCAAGTGATTACATGAGGCCCAATTACTAATCAGAGAGGCATGATCAGACATGAGTGTTGTATAGTAATCAAGTTGAGCAATTGGGAAGTGCACGTATACTTGTAGATCATCAGCGTAGATCAAATATTGTACATTAGAATGAAAATTGGAGGCAACGTCATTAATGTAAATTGAGAACAGGAGAGTAGGAGGAAGTGAGTTTACATGAAGAGAGGGAGAGAATGGACTTACCAGAGTGCAAACTAACAAGGAGAGTACCCGACCTTCGGGAAACGGATTTGACTGAAACTGCAGGATATGATTTTTTTTATGAAAAAAAAGAACCCATGTTTTTTTTTCTTTGAATAGGCTCCATAGACCGAGATATAGGCATTTTTTCGAAAATATAATAAAAAGGAGCATTTATAAGATCTTGAATAACCAAACAACTAAGACTCTTACAAAAAAATGTATAGAAAATAAAATAAAGTACAGATCAAATTCTTTAATTTGAGCTTTGTTGCATTAAAAAAGCTTGTGTGGTTCAAAAGTTGTGCCTAATTGAAAATTACTACATATTTATTAATATTTTTAGCGTGTAACATATCAATTTTTTACGCTATTTCATTATCATATTTTAATCGCCTGTAACTTTTGAACGACACAAGCTTTTTTAATGCAACAAAGCTCAAATTAAAGAATTTAATCTGTACTTTATTTTATTTTTTATACATTTTTTTGTGAGAGTCTTAGTTGTTTGGTTATTCAAGATCTTATAAAAGCTCCTTTTCATTATATTTTCGAAAAATGTCTATATTTCCGTCCATGGGGCTTATTCAAAGAAAAGAAAAACACGAGTTCATTTTTTTTATCAAAAAATCATATCCTGCAGATTTAGCCAAATCCGTTTCCTGAAAGTCGGATACTCTCCTTGTAAGAAGCAGTCCCGTCGTCGTTGGATGACGTTGTCGCTCTCAGCTTTACTAAAAAAGCTTCCAAGTCCTCATCAGAAGTAATCAGCGTAGGGGCATCATCCCTATTCCTCCTAGCATAGATCATGCCATTCCTCACAAACGTGAGAAATTTGCTGTCCTTATCCTTCGCCCTTGCCAGGGCTTTCAACTTCAGCTGGTATAAAGAGGAAGGCAAGAATTCATTGATATTAATTGTGGCCGGTGTCAAAGAATCAACTGCCTTAATGCCATGGAGGTTCTTGATCATATGAGTGGTTAATTTGCTGGTTTTGATCTTTGCAGTAATGACTGATCTAGCTAAAGCAGTGCTCTTCATTGTTACAAGAAGCGGAACTATCGAAGGGCGATTCCGCTGCCGATCAGGTGATGTAGCCGACGGGTCAGATGCAGTTGCAGATTCAGATGCAGCAGCCGCCGGTGAAACAGAGGCAGCATTAACAGCCAAAGAGTGCCTGAGAGGTTGAACAGAGGTAATGTCATTCAGAGAGAACCCCGAGTCAAGTGCAGCCAACACAGCGAAAACAGCAGACTTCAGATCATTTAATTCCTGGGGCACGAATCCTCCAAATACGAGGTCCGAAGACCTCTCAATACGCAACTGCTGCACAGCCAGGGCTTCACATTGTCGCGACAATGACCTGTTGGTTCTATCCAATTCCTGTGGCTTAGCAGTTAGAGGCTCAGCCAAAGACGTGTCTGAAGACGTGGCAAGCAAATTGTCGACCTTCATCCTCAGCTCCTGCTGCTCATTACGGACTCGCTCCAGTCTAGCCTTATTATCACTGAAACGTTCCTTAAACGTTGTATTGATAGTATCCACACGAGTCTCAAGCGCCGAGAATCTACCATTAAGAGCAGTGAGCTGGAAGCCAATTGAGGTTACTTTGGCATCTATGGAATCCAGTTTATCCAGCTTATTCACTTTTTCCAAGATTGAGGACAAGACATCATTTGATAGATTCGCTGGTGATGGAGATGGTGTTCTTGATGCATGTGGCGAAAGAGTAGCATCAAGTGTAGAAGAAAGCGAGCCAGATCGCGGCTGGAAACAGTCGAGATTGGCAGCTGTCAGACAAGAGGTGCAGACCTTTATAGATTTATCCTTCTTGTCCCTGACACTCGTAAACTTAGTGCAGAAGCTATGATAAGTCCTGTCGCAATTTCCACAGACCTGAGGCTTGGAAGTGTGCGTGAAAGTTTTTGTACATAGACTACAGTGAGTTGATGGCGGCATGACTTATAATTTATAATAAATAAGATAAAAATTCACACAACTGAATTATTAAAAGAAAGAGAAATTAGATGATGGATAAGTGTAAAAGCACCTTAATAAGGAATTACTATCGAGAAGGAGTTAACTACAGAGAAATAATAAGAGGCCAAACAGCGTAGTAAAATGATTATTTCATGTGAAAAAGTTATTAAATGATAATGTAAGATAACTGATTGATAGTGGAAAAGCATCTTAAGATATTATAAGTACCGCAAAAAAATCAAATAAGTTAAGTAAAAAGAAAAAGAAAAAGAAAGATCTTGCAGGTGGAAAAACAGCGTAATCTCAGTTTTGAAAACTCGCGCGACTGAATAATCAAAGTTAATTAATTAAGTAATGGAAAAGCACCTTAATTTTGGCAGTCACCGCCAAGAGTTATCCACCAGGCAAAAAGATAGTGAGGAAGGATTGCAAGAGATGGAACCACTTGTAATAAAATTGTGTGATTTTACTACAGGTAGAAATCGCACCAAAAATTATTAGAGGTTATGTTACACAGAACAATGCACCAAACAAAATAATGCACTAAAACACCAATGCAGCACCGCACCAAACACCACCAAGCAAGCCAGGCAAAAACCAGTAAAATGCCAGCAAAATATCTGCAGCAAATGCACTCAGCGACAGCAACAGTGACAACAAAAGAGGCAAACCAACAGCAATGCAGCAACCAGGAAAACCGTTCAGAGTCCCAAAAAATGCAGTTGCAACAGTGCAAGCAAGTGTGGCCAATGCCTAAGGACCCCTTTGGACGACCTCCTGTAAAAAAATTTCACTCCGCAAAGTGAAAGAAAAGTCGTTAAAAACGATATTAATGAGAGCGAAAGCAGAACAATGTGTCGCTACTTATACCAAGAGAGAGCGAGACAGAGAGACAGAGACGGAGAGATGGAGACGGAGAGACGGAGCTGGAAAGACGGATATTGTGTATGTGTGTGTGTATATGAGTATGTGTATATGTTTAAATAAGTGTATATGTGTATGTGTGTATGTGTATGTATGTATGTGTATGTATGTATGTATGTGTATGTATGTATGTGTATGTGTATGTATGTATGTGTATGTGTGTATGTGTATGTGCATGTATGTATGTATGTATTTATGTTTGTATGTGTATGTGTGTATGTATATATTAATGCTGTTCGTGTGTATGTGTATGTATGTATTTGACAATAATGTAAAAGATATTCATGTATGAAAAAAATTCTTAATTCTTCACTTTAATATAATAGTAGTAACTTTCGAAAAAAAAAATTTTTTTAAAAAGGGGATAACTCTTGAAAATCACGTTTTCTTTTCTTTCATGGGCTGTAAAGCTAATTGTTTATTAAAAATTCAAAATTATTTGAAAGGCATCTGAAAGAAGTGTAAATTTAGAAATAAAATAAAAGTGCTTGTAGAAATGTATTTTGAAATAAAAAGTTTTTATCATTCAGATTTTAATATTTTCTTTGCTCTTGATTCGTACTAATTGTAAGTAGAAACCATATTTTTTTGTTGTCTTAGTTTTGTCATTAAACAGACTGCTAAAATAAAAATTTACTTGATCACTGAAAAAGAACAAATAGTTTTTTGTGGTTGAACTAATTCGAGGAATTCCTCAAATATTTCTCAATTCTTTCTTTTCTTGTTGATTATAATAGCTACATTATATTTTTTTTTCAAAACTTTTAAAATGTTTTGTTTGTTCGAAAGAGAGCGAATATCTCTTCTTATTATAAGGGGTTGGGGCGATTTGCAAAGGTCGTGTATTAATGTTGTTTATCTCTTTAATGCAACATTTCGGAACGGCGATGGCGACACTCTTATGTCTAAATCCACAGTTTCAAAGACCTTAAGACGTTTTGAAGGAATGGGGTACATTAAAAATCGTACTGTTACTAGAAGACCACGAACAGCAACAAATGAAGAAAAATCTTTAGATGTCTTACTGTCTTTAGTGGAAAATCCAAATGAATTATCTCGATCATTAGCTTTGCAACAGGACATCGATCAAAAACCTGTTCTAAAAATTTTAAAGGTAAACAAATTTCATCCTTACAAAATAAAACTTGAGCAAGAATTAAATGAGGGTGATCCTGATCGCCGGATTGAATTTCGTGAGACAATGATGGAAATGATAACTGAAAATCCAATATTTTTACAAAATATTGTTTTTCCAGACGAAGCGACATTTTAATTAAATGGCGAAATCAATCGTCATAACTTTAGATTTGGACTATTTTTTGTGGGGGTATTTAAAACATCGGGTATACAGAAATAATCCAGAAAATCGTGAAAAATTAAGACGTAGAATAGTTCAAGTAATTAATGGCGTTTCACGACAGATGATCCAAGATGCAATTGAATCATTTTACAATGGGATTGGTTACGGTCAGGAAGAAAATGGAGAACAATTTGAACATCTGTTGTAAATTCATTTACGTGAGAGGCAAGGGGGACTCACTATAAAAAAGCACCCTGGAGTGAGAGGCAAGGGGAATTCACTGTAAAAAAGCACCCTGAAGGGAAAAGATTCGTTCTACGTCCACGTCGTTGTTCCTGGGTCGCGCCAAAAGAAGGATTAAGGATTATGCTATCTTCGGACTTGAATTGTTCCCACACGTACAATTTCCCGCCCTTTTCGGATACAGCATCAAAAATAGGGGTTCAAAAATGAAGTTGACCTTGAAATAACTTTGAAAGTGAGCTTCCAAGTGAAATTAGAGGTCACGGCTGGGTTCCTCATTGGAAGTTATCTATGGTATGCCTTTTGTTTGTTTTGTTTTACCACTAAACTAGAAAAATTTTTTAAAAGTCATACTTTGACCTCTATTTGACCTCTAGAGGTTACGTTAACCTCATACCTAAACTCATATCTGGACGTAAAATTTTCCGCTCTTTTCGATTACGATATAAACATTAGGGATTTCCATTTAAAAAAATGAGGTTGACCTTGAAATAACCTTGGAAATGAGGCTCGAGGCCAAATCGAAGGTCACCATCGGATTCCTTGTTCAAAATTACTTGTTTTATTTTGTTTTACTATAAAAGTCGCAAAATTTCCAGGGGTTTCCATATTTTTTTCTCACCCTGTATAATCTTGGTCCAAAGTGTCACATAAAAATTGCTTACCCGCTGATCACTGGATGGAACACATGGAAACACATCCCGGCCTAGACCCACATTATAAAATAACTTTTCTGCCCGAAGTTCTGATGAAGACTGACAGTGAAGTCGAATCTTCACCCCTTAATAGCCTAACTCCCCCCATTAAGAAATAAAAAAATATTACATACTATTCTCACACTACGAATAGCAACTTGATACTCTTTGCAGGGGAATATTAATAAGTGTATTTTGAGAAGCATATTTTAAAATAAAGTTAAAATAATCATAATTAATAAAAAATCACATACCATTCTCACGCTAAGATTTTTAATCTGAATCTTTTTGCAATCAATTTTATGAAAAAGTCATATGTTAGATTGCTGACGTTATGAAATTTAAAATTTCAATGTGAGAAATCTCTCTCTCCAAGACGTATGTACGGGTGCTGATTTTGTAAAACTTAATATTTTGGTGTGAGGAACGTCTCTCTCTCTCTATTCCTTTCTCTCTCTGGACGTAAGTAGCGGCACAGTGTCTTGCTTTTGCTCTCTATTAATACCGCCTTGAACAATATTTTTTTTCACTTTCCGTAGTGAAATTTGTTTTCAGGAGGTCGTCTGAAGGGGTCCGTAGGTATTGGCTGCATTTGCGTGCATCTTACTGCTGCTTTTTTTGGACTCTGGACGATTTTTCTTGTTGCTGCACTGCTGTTAATACGCTTCTTTTGCTACGTTTTTTTTCTGCTGTTGTCCCAAAACGATCCTGCTGTCGTTTTTTGGCTGGCTTGGTTTGAGGTGTGTGGTGCAGTATTGCAATTGGTGTTTAGTGCATTTCTTATTATTCTTTAATCTTAGAGTGTAACATAACCTCTAATTTTTTGGCGCTAACTTTTCTTTAGTGAAATTCTACAACTTCAATTTACGTCGCTCTATTGCACGTCTCTCTCACTAGTTTTTCACTTGGTGGATAACTCTTATTGGCGACAATTGACAATCAAGGTGGTTTTTTACTACTTACTTACTTCCTTTAATTATTAAGTCGCGCGAATTCCAAATTTGAGATTACGCTGTTTTTCCACTTACCTGACTTGCTTAATTCTTTACTTAACTTGCCTAATTCTTTGCAGTATCTATAATAATTTAAGGCGTTTATCCACTATTTACCATTTATCTCACTTCACTTTAACAACTATTTAACAACTTTATCACACAAATTAATATTTTATTACGTAGTTTAGTCACTTATTATTTATTACCACCTATAATTTTTTCTGTATTTCTTTCTTCCACAATAGTAATTTTATTTACTTATTAAGAGGAGGTCACGTATCTCTGTCCTTTTCTAATCAAAGAATTGAGTTTTTTACAGAAACTAATAATTTTATCAAAAAATGAAGAGAAAGCCGCATTTCGTAATAAAAAAAGCAATATTTTCTTTGATAAGAAAGAATTAATTTAATCGCTTCGTTTTCAAGAAAACCTTGAAAAACTCAAATCATAGAGGTTAGGGTGGACAATTTGGTTTTTCAAGGTTTTCTTGAAAACGAAGCGATAAAATTAATTTTTTCTTATCAAAGAAAATATTGCTTTTTTTGATGCAAGATGCGGCTTTCTCTTCATTTTTTGATGAAGTTATTAGTTTTTGTAAAAAATCATTTCTTTGATTAGAAAAGGACAGAGATACGTGACCTCCTCTTAAGGTGCTTTTACACCCTTACTTTCTTGTTTTCTGCCACACTCCATAAACTATGCCGTCATCAACACGCTGCAGTCCCTGTTTAAAGGCTTTAACTCACACATCTAAGCCTGAGATTTGTGGAAGCTGTGATAATACTTTCTATAGCTTCTGCACTTCATCCACAGCTGTCAGAGACCAGAATAATAAATCTATATTAGTATGCACCTTATGTTTGGCGGCTGCTGATCCTGATTGTCTTCGGCCGCAATCTGGCTCGCTCTCCTCTACGCTTAATGCAACATTTTCGCCATCCGCATCAAGAACGCTATCACCATCACCACCTATGCCGACGAATGATAATTTGTCTTCTATTTTGGAGAAAATGAATAAGCTGGATAAGCTAGATTCTATGGATGCCAAGATGACTGCTATTGGATCTCAGCTCACTGCTCTTGATGACAAGTTTCCAGTGCTTGAGTCACGTGTAGATACCATTGATGCAACGTTTGAGGAGCGTTTCAGCAATAATGAGGCTAGGCTGGAGCAGGTCCATAGTGAGCAGCAGGAGCTGAGGCTGAAGGTGGACAACTTGCTTGCCGCATCTATTGGCACGTCTTTAACTGAGACTTTATCTGCTAAGCTTCAGGAGTTGGATGAAGCCAACAGGTCTTTATCACGACAATGTAAGGCCTTGGCTGCACAACAAGTGCGTATTGAGAGATCTTCAGACCTCGTGATTGGTGGATTTGTGCCTGAAGAATTGAAAGATCTGTGGTCTGCTGCCTTTGCTGTGCTCACTGCACTTGACTCAGGCTTCTCTCTTTTTGACATAACATCTGTTCGACCTCTCAGGCGCTCTTTCGCTGCAAACAAATCTGTTGCCACTGTTTTACCTGCAGCTGCTGCAGCATCTCTATCTGCCTCCTTAACTACTACATCTACACAGCATCAGGATCGTCCGACTACTGTGCCTTTGCTTGTCACTATAAAGAGTACCTCATTAGCTTGTACTGTTATTGGTGCTAAGGTGAAATTTGGAAAACTGCTTCCTTCTAAAATAAACAGTCATCTGCCTCCCGACACCAAGACTGTTGAGTCTCTAACACTTGTTTATTAATTCTGCGTTCCCTGTAATTGGACAATTCTTACGTCGAATTTTCAACGATTTACTAAAGGAGAGTCTTTTTTCATCATGTTGGAAGGTATCTCTGGTTAAGACTATTAATAAGATTTCTCCTCCACAACCTATGAGTGATATTCGCCCTATTTCTCTATTGTCCTTTTTATCAAAGATACTTGAGCGTTTTGTTCATCAGTAATTGTATGAATACTTGGCTACTAAACAGCTGTTGGATCCGCGGCAGGCTGGTTTTAGGACTGGACATAGTACTCAGAGAGCCTTGTTGAGGTTAACGGATGATATCAGGCTTAATATGGATAGATGCTATGTCACCATGCTCTTACTATTTGATTTCAGTAAGGCCTTCGATACTGTGAGCCATGCTATTCTTCTTAAAAAAATGTCTTCACTTGATGTCTCTATCACAGTTACCAGATGGTTTGCCTCTTATCTCTCAGGTCGACGTCAGGCTGTTATTGATGAGGATGGCAACACACCTAATTATCTTACTCTTAATACAGGAGTTCCTCAAGAATCTGTATTGGGGCCGTTATTATTATCAATTTATATAAATCATGTTGCTAATGATTTCAATTCTGGCATACAATACCTAATATATGCCGATGATCTGCAGGTATATGTCCATTTTCCTCTTGATAAGTTGGACGTTTTCACATCCATAATGAGCGCTCATACTGATGTTAACTCTGATTGGGCTACTGGAAATCACCTTGAGTTTAATTTCAGTAAGACAAAGGCCATAATTATTCGCTTTTATTATTATATTAATATGTTGTCTTCTGTTCCGACTACTGGTGTCCCACTGAATGGTGCTATTATTAAGTTTGAATCGAAGGTTCGTGACTTGGGGATTTGTCTGGACAGTAAATTGAATTGGAAGGAGCACATTGCTCAGGTTTGTAATAAATCGTTTTCATTGCTTTATAGGCTAAACTTCTTTTTCCAAACTTTGCTTTTTCTGCTTATAGACTACTGCTGTCTCGTTTATTGTGATTTGTCGGCTGAACTTGATTGTAGGCTTCAGAGAATCATCAACTCTGGTATTCGTTATGTGTATGGTATTGGCAGACATGAGCTCGTTTCCTCTTATTGTTCTAAGCTTGGCTGGTTATCTACTTCTGGTAGAAGGAAATATCTTACATCATCCTCCCGCTACAAAATGTTTTCGACTACAGCACCTTCTTATCTTTGCTCTAGATATAATTGGAACCAATCTGTGAGGACATTGAGGGGTGCTATATATTAATTTTGTTAACTGTTTTTAAAATTTATCACTGTCTTAAAGCTTTTTATTTTCGCTCATTATTATATATTAAAATTATAATCTACTGTATTATGAAAATTGTACAACATACTGTACATAAAATAAACGATATATCTATTTATCTATCTAATATGTATGTCTATACATACATACATTCTTATATATATATATATATATATATATATATATATATATATATATATATATATATATATATATATATAGACGGTCCAGGTGGATGTAATAAAAGCTATTTATTAAATACAATTATAACTTATCTGGAAATTCATGGAATCAACTATTTAGTTGTATCATGGACAGCTATAGCGGCTAATTTATTACAAGACGGTGTGACAGTACATACAGCATTTAAATTACCGTTAAACATATCTGAAGACACAGTTTGTAATATTAGTGCAAACAGCGAAATAGGTAAAAATATGAAAAATTTATCAATTGTTATCTGAGATGAAATCACAATGACATCAAAATATGCTTTTAAAGCCGTCAATCGTATGTTTAAAGATGTATATGATAATAATTATCCATTTGGAGGGAAAACAATTATCATATCAGGTGATTTTAGACGAACATTACCAATAGTAAAACTTAGAAATAGAACACAGATAGTAGGAGATAGTGTCAAAAAAAGCTATTTATGGGAACATTTTCAATGTATGTCTTTAAAAGAAAATTAACGTTCATCGGAATCAGATGATAGATTTAAAAATTGGTTACTAAATATAGGAAATGATAATTTTCATTCAAAATATGAAAACGGAAATAAAGTTATACAAATTCCAAAAAAAATATTGTAAAATGGCAATCTAATTTATGAAATTCACGAGCATAATATAAATATTGAAAATTGTGATTATTACGAAAATATTATATTAGCACCGAAAAACGTAGATGTAACAGAAATAAATAAAAAAATTTTATCAAAAATAAACGAACCAGTAATAGAGTACTTGAGTATTGACTCTGCAAAAGATGCAAATGACGAAAGTTCAGACGCAATTTTGCCAGCAGAATTTTTAAATTCTTTAACGCCCAACGGTTTACCTCCACATAGATTACAATTAAAAAAAGGAGCTATAGTAATGCTTCGAAGCAATGTTAATTTGAATGAAGGACTTTGTAACCCGATTAGTAATAAGAACATTAAAATAATTTATTATTATTGTACAAATATTAACAGGGAGTAAAAAAGGGAGCACTATATTCTTACCACGTATGATCTTATCAGCGAATGATGAACTGCCGTTCCAGAAGACCAGAAAACAATTTTCTGTAAAACTTGCTTATGCAATGACTATTAATAAGTTGCAAGGACAATCATTTAAAAAAGTAGGAGTGTATTTACCAACACCAATTCTCAGTCATGGGCAGTTATACGTGGCACTTCCAAGGACGACTAATAAAAAAGAATTGAAAACATAATTAACAGAAAAATAAAAAAAAGTTAAAGATGAAATGGTCTATAATAAAAACATTGTTTACAAAGAAATATTATAAAATCACAATACAAAATTAAATATAACGAATAAGAGAATAAAATCGAACATATTTGAAACTCTTATATAACATTATATAATGAATTAAAAATTATAATGTAGAGTTTAGCGCTATGTGTTTGAAAAACAAAACTGTTATTGTTAGTTCTGTGCATTCAAAAAAACGCGATTGCTTTTTTAAATGCTGTGTACTTAAAAAAAACATGGCTGCTATTGTAAATGCTGTGTAGTTAAAAAATAGAACAACTATTGTAAGTGCTCTGTGATAACAAATTCACCGTTGCTATTTTGAGCGCAGTGTAGTTACACATTCGCGGCCACTATTTTGAGCGCTGTGTGGTTAAAAAAACGCGGCTGCTATTGTAAGCGCTGTGTAATTAAGAATTCACAGTTGCTATTTTAAGCACTGTGTAGTTACAAATTTACGGCTGCTATTTTGAGCACTGTGTGGTTAAAAATTCGCGGCTGCTATTGTAAGCGCTGTGTAATTAGGTATTTATAGTTGCTATTTTGAATGCTGCGTAGTTGTGTGCCGCTAATGTGAGCACGGTGTTATTGATGAAACGCGATTTTTATTGTTAGCGTTGCATAATAAAAATAAGATGACTGCTATTGTAAGCGCTGGGTAGTTAAAGGAACGCGGATATTAATATTAGTGCTAAGCAAAAAAGAACTGAAATTATTATCAAAAGTAACTTTTAAAGCAGGATCCGTTACAATAAAAAAGACAATCTGAATAAATAAAAAAAATACAAGAAAATATAATTAAAAATAATCACTATAGAATTGAGCCTTGATTCGCCCTCAATAAAAGCTTTAGTTGATGATTTCTCGAAATGCTTCTAATTAATTACAAAAATAAGTTCAAAAGTTAAAATAATTATCTAGAAATTTTTTTTCTTCAGAATAAACTATAATAATGACTATTTATTTAGATTGTCTTCTCTTACAAAGCTTTACTGATGAGTCCTATAAACAGATCTGGGACAAAACGTAAAATTTGAAATTTATTAAACAATGAACATATCATGATCATCACCATCATCATCATCAACTCAAACATCAGCATCAATGTGTAGACGTACGTGTGTATGAACAGAAGCGAAGAAATAGTGTCAAAGGATGGTATCGGAGTCATGGAACGATTTCATAAAAAGGTAGACAGTCAGACGGACACGCAGACCAAAAGGCAGAGACGGAAAAATGAGACTCAGAATATAGGTACGAAGACAAACAAAGAGAGACGGAGAGATGGAAAGGAGTAGATGGAGAAACGAAAACGGAAGAAAGAAGACGCAGAGATGTAGACGAAGGGATGGAGACATAGACAAAGAGACAGGGACGGAAACAAAGAGACAAAGAGACAAAGCCAGAGAAATAGAGACAAATTGACAAACACAAAAAAACGGAGACGAAGAGACAAAGACGGAGGAACTGAAGATTGGAACTAAAGATGCCTTGAGTTTTATTACAAAAATGATATATGAGAACCTTGATAAAAGCTCTTTAAAAGCTTATTGCTTGAAATATTGAATTTATTTTATTCGGGTAGTTGATTGATTCCTATATTTAATTTGAAATATTTAATTCCTATATTTTATTATTATTGTCATGTTTGTAAGTTGGAGAATCTTAGGATTTGGGGGTTATAAGCAAGCTTTTATTTTGTATTTTACTTTATAATTCTATAATCTCCCAATTAAAACCCAACATTACAATGGTTAATAAACTATACCAATAAATCTACTGATAAATCTAAAAATAAAACAAAATACGTATGTGATTATGGATAATTACATTCATTATGTCATTACTAAACATTTATTTACCTCAGTTATATTGTTCCAAATTTTATACGCGAGTTGTGTTCACTTGCCGTAAAAGGGAAAATACTTACAAATTAGATACATAAAATTGATACATTAGTAGAATCATGTGAAACTTTATATAGCCTAAATAATAGTAATTTTATAAAGATCATTTACTGACTTGGAAGTGTCATTACTGGTTTTAATGTTTGACCTGATGTTACTTTAGTTAAAATTTTTTGTTTTCAAGGGAATGTAAAATACCGATATTACAGCTGCGAAGAGTCGTACCGAGCCACAACGCAGCTCAGTCGCAGCGCTCTGCTTGGATCAATGTAATCTTCTATACAGAAAGTTTAAATGATTAGCTGCATTATTATTATGCATTCTCATATTGTGATTGTCATTACTAGCTGCGAATGTTCTTCACAACAATCAACTTCGGAGCGCGTGAATTCGGCTTTTTTCAGTGTAGTGATTTAGTTTTAGTAGAAAATTATAACTATTAATAATTAAAAATAAAACATAATAAAGTACGGAACAACAAAAAGATTTATTTTGCAATAATGTTGTCTTAGAAATAAAAAGTTTTGCATACTAATAATAAATTAATTAATCTTACAAATTAAAATTGAAAATAAAATTCACAATAGGTTATACAAAAATGTGCATTTTTCTTTTGTAAATTTTGAGACGAAAATCTTCTCAAAAATTAAAATTATGTAAAAATTAACTCATAATATTAATCAATTTGTTATTATTATTATTATTACTATCATTATTATTATTATTATTATGCATAACTTTTGATTTCTGTGACAACATTATTGCAAAATAAATCTTTTTGTTATTTCATACTTTATAATGTTTTATGATTAATAATAAATAGTTATAGTCTCTTACTAAAACTAAATTACTACTACACCAGCTATTATTTTCTACTTGATATTCAAGTGTTGTTTACAACTACAAAAGTATTAGATTGATAAGTTTACGTGTTTAAAACTTGACAAGAAATAATGTAACAATTTTTTTTAAATAGCTGCAGATAGCATTTTTAGAAATCCCTTTTCGAATCTTTTTTAAAATCTCTTCTACACGAAGAAAGGACAGCACTGTTAAAATAGGCACTAAATCTAGTATATCTAATTTATGTACTAAGGTATTTGAAAAAAAGTGACGATATAATTTCAATAAGTACTATAACTTGAATTTTAGGGACTAATGTTGGTATTATTATATTATGAACCGAGAGAATAAATTTTCAACGCTTATTACCATTTTTTTCGGTACTAAGACTGACACTTCACCTATTCAATTCAAGGGCAATATTTCGCAGAAAATGCGATTATTAATTTCTTTTAAATCGGCTTTTTCTGTTACTAAAATTGAAAGTTGATAAATATACCATTATTTATATAATATATAACACTTTTAAATTATTAATAATTAATTTTTTAATTAGTTATATTTAAGGAATTACTACAACTTCTAAACAAAAACTATTAAAAATTGTTATACAATTTAATGGTTTTTACGTTATTAAGTATTAATAATATTGAAGTTTCATACTTGACAGTGCCGCAGCGTGTATTGTGTAGGTAATATATTAGTATAAGATAATTTAGTTTCGTAGTACAGAAAAATTTATTACCAAATAAATTTTGGGATGAGTCACGTTAAAAGATGTACCAATATAGGTCGTCTTTATTTATGTACTGAGTATCAATTCAAAAACGACTGGTAATGTTTTTTTGACTACTGACTCAAGTAAGTACATTTTTTAGGTATTTTTCCTTCTCCGTGTGGCCGTATTATTTAAAAAAAACCACAGCTGATTAAATGCCGCTATCCTGCTTCTTCGAGTGGAGTATTATTGACGTTTAGGTAAATATCTCAGGCACGATTGGCGTTATTACTTATATCAATATACAGCGTGTCCAAAAAGTAACGATACACCTAAGAAATTTCCAAAGTTGATAATTTTTTCAATCAGGTGAAGGTCGTTCTTGGAGTAACTTTTTACGAGGTATCCGATGGTGACCTTGGATTTGACCTTGAACCTCATTTCCAAGGTTATTTTGAGGTCAACCTCATTTTTTAAAATGGAAACCCCTACTTTTTGATTCCGCTATCAAAAGTAGGGGTCAGCTCACTCTAAATATTTTTTTATATCAGTTCTTCAATTTACATGCATCTGGGAATGTAGTTTTTAGATTATTTATATTTTCCTGGAGAACGAAAGGAGAAAATATTGTTTTTTGTTATATAAATTAAAACTACTTCTTTACAATTGTCTTCGGTCGCTAGTTTTTATATTATAATAAATATGTTAATAAAATAAAGACAGAGAGATACAACAGTCTCCTACTATTAGTATGAAAAAGCAGATTACGTTGCAGAGTTGCAGTAAAAGTCTAAATGGCTAAAAATATCGAGAGCAAAAAATTTTTAGGACCATTTTTTTATTTTACTAAATGTCTTAATACTTTTCAATATTGAGGGCGACCAACTCTTTAATTCATTTAAATAAAAAAAAATTGCATTGAAACATTTTCCATGTGCTTGGATTTAAAAATTTGTAGAACTACGAATCCCTTGCAGCTACTATAGTATCTCAGGAACATCTTTAGATTGCGTTTAGAGTATTAATGGTTGAGAATCCCAAGAGCGAAAAATTCCCAGATGCATTACAAATCTTTGAAAAATTTTTGGAGCGACAAAATACTTAAAGCCTCAGTAACGTGATAAATTTTTTTTTTATTTCACTAAAAATCTTAATAGCTTTAAATACCAAGATCGACTGATCCTCTAATTCATTTTAATTAAAAAAACTTGCATAAAACATTTCCTATGTGCTTGGATTTGAAGATCTTTAGAGCAACAAATTCTTCGTAGCTATTGTAGTATCAAATTGTTTTCACAGGTCTAATGGTTAACAATCTCAAGAGCAAAAAATTCCCAGATGTTTGAAAATCACAAAATTTGCATAAAAATCATTTAATAGTGCTAGAAACCATGTAACGGGGAATATATTTAAATCAGCTAATCAAATATATTTGTGGGTTTCATATGTACTTACTTCAAGTACATACGCACTCACCGTTAAATAACCGATTTTCGATTTAGAGACGATCAGCCTCGTACATCGTCACTGATCGACTATGACTGTCTTTTTCATACAATGGAAATCAGTTAAGCAATATTTAATACTATTGCAGAATTTCGCTTAGAAGTTCTGCCTCCCGGACGTCTGGTACGACGAAACCCACGGCGTGTACCTTAAGACTCTGTTGAATATCGTAGATCAAAAGAAAGCAAGTGTATTAAGTTTAACATATAAAGACAAAACACGATTTTAATCAGTGTGAAATAATATTATGTAACAATTCAAAATAACTTCAATTTTACTTTAATTTATTCAAAATGACAAACAAATTCAGTACACCAAAATAAGTTTATAATGATAGTTATTAGATACAAAATTTAGTAAATCTCACGAAAAGAAACAAAAGTTAATTTAAGCTACCCTATTCTATATGACGCGGCGCACACGACGGTCTCGATATTTTTACATATATCGCATACACGTATTTAATAATAAAACGCAATACGATAGTCTGCAGACTTACATTTTTCTATCGGTCGTTGAACACGAAGATTTTCCAACGATCCTCTCTAACACAGACGAATCGATGATTCAACAAAAGCGGCACCGAAGATATGCGGTGCAGCTCAAGGCTATCATAGCTCTCGTTACAAGGACGCTCCGATCTCTCTGCAGAATTACGGCAAACCCACTTGGTTGTTGTACACGACACGACGATTATATTAGCAAGAAGATCTGCTTTTCAATGTCTCTCAACAAGCCAATATTCGAAGTAGAGTCACACGAATTAATTACATCAGCCAAAATGCTTCTATCTAAAGAACGGAAAACTATCCAAAGCACGAGCTCGCACAACGCACAATATGGCTGCTAAATCCTTTCTAACCGACCCGTTCGTTTCCTTCTCTTGCCTAAGTCTACCTGTCATGCATTGCGCGCGCTTCCTTCTACAGTCATCCATCCAAGCCGCTGACACAGACTCTCTCTGTTCCACTCTTATACTTGCACATGAAGCATCGAAACATACGTTGTACTGTGCGACTAACAACAAGGAGAGAGACAGAAGTATACTGACATACAGTATATGTATAATTTGCTAATCTTAGGTTCCGTAGGATGGAACTCCAGGAATACACAAATCCCACGATGGACGTTAAACACTACCGATACTTGGAGGCCAGAGACCCCAGCGCCTACTCCAGCTATACGAAGCCAACAACCACCAGTAGTATCACAGAACCTCAGAGAGGTTCCTATTGAAGAATTGATAGCCATAGAGGACCTCTATATGCCAGAAGAAGAAGAGCTCGATGAGGAAGATATCGAAGACGCCTATGCCGCTTTCTTGAACCAATCAAGCTTAGAAATTCCTGGACAAAGGGTACGTAGTGAAACTCAAGATAAGGCACTCAATGAGCAGGCAGATATACGCAGAGGTGCAGGCAGGGACCAGTATCAGCGAACCACAGATGGTATGGCCAGAGAAACACCAAGATGTGGCAACAGTGACAATCGAGGTGGCAGAGGCGCAAGAGACCATGGGGTTAACCAGTTAAGGGACAACCATGATCGACGACGGGATGCACCAAGAGGAAATCTACGAGGAAATGATAAGCGAAGCGAAAGAAGAGATCAAAAAGATAGAGAAGATAGAGGAAACAGACGAAACAGAAGGGATAGAGAGCACAGAGGTCACAGAAGAAATCGACGAGATGATGATTATAGTGATTATTCAGATAGCTCTAGCGACACAGAAGATGATAGCAGTGATGAGGATTACCGAAGACCCCGAAGCAATCTGGTGGATATGACCGACCGAGACAACGCTGTCAACAAAACACTGAAGAATTGGAAAATTTCCTTCAGCGGAGATGATAGAGAAGGACCGGAGGAGTTTCTCGCCAGGTTGAATAACTGTCGCAGAAACACCAGTATTCCAGATGAAGATCTGTTAAGGTCTATACCCTGCATGTTTACAGGTGCAGCAAGCATCTGGTATAGGACCGCGGAATTAGAAGTATATGACTGGAAGAGCTTCAAGAGGACCTTCAGACATCAATACGTTGGCGATGTCAAGCGAGTCGACCTTCTTGACGAGCTGAAACGGCGAACTCAGGCAAAGGGTGAAAGCATAGCCCACTTCATATCTTGCTTCAGGTGTATTATAGGGCATTTTAAAAATCCACCGTCGATGAGAACCCAGGTAGACACAGCGTATCGGAATCTACTACCAGAATACCGCAAATTTATGGCAGGTAGACAAGTAGACACCTACGAAGATCTTAAGAAGTTAGGTCGATGTTGGGAAAAACAAAAAGACCTCGATAATCGATATCAACCCCCACCACCACGCGAGAAGATGTTAATCCAAGGTGCAGCGTTTGAAACTCCTAAGAGGACAGATGGACCCCGAATCGCTAATGTGGAAGAATTTGAAGAAACCGACAGCGAAAGCACAAGCGAACCAGAAAAGATGCCTAAACCAACTCAACGAAAACAACGGCGACGACAGAAGGAATCTAAGGAACAACAAGAACTTAAAGTTGCAGGAGTACAAGAAGTAAAACAGACACAAGCTAATGTGGACTCCCACCCAAAGACCCCGACCACAGTAACACAGAGTACACCAGTAGTGGTACCTGGACAGATTCCTATGGCAATATGGCCGCCAAACTTAATACCGTCGGTTAACTGGTGGAGTGCACCAGCAGAACCGCAGTTTAATGCGAGCAGGCGATACCAAGAGCCAGCTAGTGGAGCCAACGAAGTAGCTACAGGCCAACCGCAGTATTCAGCGTGTTATACCTGCCAGACCGTTGGACACAGAACAAAGGACTGTCCACGAAAGATCTGTCGCTCCTGTGGAGGAATGGGTCATTCCATGAATGTATGCCCCACCCAGTCGACCCCAGCGAACAAATCTAATCAAAATTATACATCAAGAAATGCGAAATTGACCCAAAACCAAGTCAATCAGGCACAAAGACCCGATCAACAAAGGATAGCAAAGCAACAACCATCACAGGGAAACGGAGCAACGGAGGGGCAGAACCCAGCTCAACCCCTCCCTGTGATGCAAAACCCACTAATGCCTCCGACTTGGCAACCGACTGGGAAAAATTAGGTAAAGAGCGGCGAAAAGAGTACCTAACCCCAAACCTAAAGACCCCCACCTTAGAGAATACACAAGAGAGCAATGAGATACAAGAGCTTATGAAGATACTCTCCCTACTCGAGTTTGCAGAGAAATACTCTAGAGAAGGGATTCTGAGGCCATGGAGCACCTGCAAGAGAGAAAGAAGAAACTAGCATTATTAGAGCAATAAACATTACAACTGAGTGAAGAGTCGAATAACGAAGAGAAAGACGGATATAAAAAGCTAGCAGAGTTAACTAAAGTATTAAGTATATTAAATGAAGAAGAAGAGGGTCACCCATCTATATCAAGGCCCACGGCTCGTGCAGAAGAGAGTAAGTCTAGTCGAGGGGGGGGGAGAATTATCCACCTGCGACGACTGAAATCAGATCTGAACCTGAAGACGATAACGATGCTATAGCACGCATGTGCAATGAAAATAGGAATTTCCTGGATGTAGGGCTCGAAAGGAGACAATACCAGGCCTTATTCGATACTGGAGCAATGGTGTCGTTGATAGGACCAAGAGTAGCCCAGGAGTTCCAAGATAGATTAATACCAGCCAGCACAGTGATCAGAAGCGTCATGGGAGAATCTGCTCGAATAATTGGAAAATTACCAGTAGACTTGGAAGTAGATGGATGTGTGAGACGACTAGAAATGAAAGCTATTTCTTCCTTAGACCATAATGTCATCCTAGGAATAGATTTCTGTTGACTCTGGGAAATAGAGACAAGGTTTAGTGAAAATTTATGGAGAAGGAAAGATGGTAAATGGAGAGAATTCAATAACGGAGACCATACCCAAACCCTTGTTTTCGGAGAATGTGCTGAAATCGTAGAGTCAGATGATGAACAAAACTAAACCCCAACCCTAAACCCTAATTTAGTACTGACCCCCGTCATACATTAATTTTTTTTGTAATAAATTGATACATGTGTTGTTCGTAGTTGATATCTGAAAATTATCTTAATCCATCCCACCGATACTAACCTAACCTAAACGCGTTAAACTAAATACAAAGTATAAATTAAGATATAAGAATATGTGATTTCTGGGAATAGTAATGGTGATAGTAAATGTGTATTAGTTGTAAGAAAATTAATTATAAGGAATATATATAACTTGCGAGCGGCTCGGTGGCGAGAGTCGTTGGTGTGTAGTGCACAAAGCACAATGAGTTGTAAGCAGTCCACTCTGGCGAATGTCCAGCTTAGGGGGGGAGTGTTTGTGACGTGGTTCGTCCCAATAAAAATTTTTTTTGTAACAATTAAAATTTTTTTACTACTACGCAAGCATACTCAGGCACACCAGCGGTGCACTCACCGACCCGGGCGCATTTTTAATAAAATAAATAAAATTATTAATAGAAAGATTTTTTTTTTGTTTGTTTAAAATTCCCGGCACACGAGGAGAACGACACGCAATAGCCATTACGCACACATTCGCAGACCGTGTGTGTGAGCTAGAATACTGCTAACGTAGACCGCAAGTAAAGTGGAGATGTAGAAAGAGAGGGAGACTTAAGAGACAAGAAGAAGAAAAGAGATAGGAAGATCAGCATGCTAGAAGAATAAATTAGAAATGATGGCGCGCTGTCTTCTCGCGCACAGAGAAAGAGACAAGAGATAATAGAGAGAGATGAGAAGAACGTAGAGAGGGGATGTCACCAGTTCTTTCTCTTTGCTTAAAGAAGCACGCGGTAGACATACATATCTATATATATAGTATATCTATATATACGGATCGCCTTTACATGAATGTACTCTCTCTCTCAAAACTTATATACACGAAAGAGATAAAAGAGGAAGCGAAGCAAGAGCATACAAAGAGACTTGAATCTCTCTTGTTAAAGGTGGCGCGCATGTCGAAGACTTGCGTTTGAAGACCGGAAAACAAGATCAACCAATTAAAAGGCAAGAAATTAGACTAAAATTTATTGATTGGATAAGAAGAACATAAAAGAAGACAGAAGATAGTAAAGAAGAAGGGAGAGGACTTGAAACGAAGGAAGCGGACATCGTGCAACTCACTCGGTTGCTATCCTCGTGCCGTGTCGGAGCTCTCTTTAGTCACTTGAAGGATATTCCAGTCTGGAGATTTTTCGTGCGTTGTCTTGGAGCTGTACAGAGACCTGGAGCGTGCTGAGAGAATAGCAGAGTCGACTGTGACAATAGAGATTTCCAGAGGGAGATTTCATCGACCTGATTCCTTTGCGGTTCCTTGCAGCCGGCGTCGACTAGCTGACCAGACACAGAGAGAAAAAGAAAGAGGCAAATCGAGCCAGTCTAACCGCCATTGCCGATATCGTCGATCAGCTTCCCTTCGTCTCGTCAACGACTTCTATAATGGTGAGTGGATGTAGTTCAAATCGACAAATATTTCTTTTGTAAACTAGCGGCTCTCGCCGACTAGGTGTAAATTCAGTGCGGGCGTAAAAATTTAAATTCAAAGTGATTGTGACAACGTGAATTAGTGCAAAATTAGAAATTTAGTAGTAACGAGGCGTAATTAAAAGTGTGAAAAAAATTTTGATTGTAAGATTAATTTGTAGTTTGATAAAGCGAAATTAAATTTAGACTACGTGTGCAACGATTTCGTTGACCGGTAAATTTCTCGTTAATTTAATTATATTAAATAAACTACAATAATAAATTCTCTTGATTGACCGGAATAATAAAAATTGAGATCGGTGGACATCGTGGTGTGTATGACGAATACAGTTCATGACGCGGGCCTTAGCAGCCATTTTGTAAATTAAAATTTCTTGTCTATTCGGCGTTGAAAATTAAATTAAACTGAAAGTAATTTATAAAACGTAAGAAATAGTAATTAATAATTAAAAATTGTTTTTTTAGATATATCAAATTTTCGAGAGTGAGAGAGTGAAAATCCAACCACGTGTCTAACGGTTTCGTTGACCGTGCAATCAAATGAAATTAAATTGGTGTTTTACATGAAAGTTTAAATAATTATTAAATTTTTTTTCTTATTATTGACCGGCAATTAAACAAATTGGTAGACACGTGGGACTAGTGTGTGTGTGAGAGAGAGAGAGAGATAAGTGCGCGGGCTCTTGGTAGCCATATTGTTGAAAGAAGGAAGAGCGAGGTTGCTTACGTCGACCAGACCGTGAAATTCATTTTTTTCTTATTATTGCTACGATTAGAATATTTGATTGTAATTTCAATAAAAGCGTAAAATAAAATAAATTAATTTTATAGTGACCGGGATCTATGGGACATGAGTGTGCGCGAATTAATTAAATAAAGTTATAGATTAAAGCAATAGAGAGTTTCATAGCAAATTGATATTTTCTTTTGTTGTAAATAATTAAATTTAAATTAAGAATTAAAGTGTTACAATTTGACCTAGTAAAATTCATTTTTTTTTGGTGTATGCAATACCTCTCCCAACTTCAATAAAGTTATAGATTAAAGCAATAGAGAGTCTCATAGCAAATTGATATTTTCTTTTGTTGTAAATAATTAAATTTAAATTAAGAATTAAAGTGTTACAATTTGACCTAGTAAAATTCATTTTTTTTTGGTGTGTGCAATACCTCTCCCAACTTCAACTTAATAAATTTTAACACCAGAGGTCGCCCATATCCCAGCCAAGACAGCCCGAGATTCATGCTGCCGACGAGTAAGCCGGAGGCCTGTCTGGCGCTCTCAATAAATTAAAGATTCTTTCTTTTCGACAGGCCGAACTTTGCATGCGGGGACGGGCAAAGTTATATTAACTTATTTAATAATTTGTTTATTGAAATTTTAAGTATAACTAAATTCTCACATCGCAAGGTTTATGGTTTATGGGTTCTTGGTTTATGAATTCATAGGATTATAGTTTATAGGTCAATGGTTTAAGAGTTCATGGTTAATGGGTTTATGGTTTATGATTTATAGATTCATGGTTTATAGGTTCATGGTTTATGGATTTATAGTTTATGGGTTTGTGGTTTATGGGTTTATGGTTTATAGTTTATGGTTTATGGGTTTATAGTTCATGGGTTTATGGTTCATGGGTTGATGGTTTATGGGTTCATAGGTTTATGGTTCATGGGTTGATGGTTTATGGGTTCACAGTTTATAGGTTTATAGGTTTATGATTCATGGGTTTGCGGTTAATGGGTTTATGGGTTTATGGTTTATGCATTTATGGTTTATGGGTTTATAGTTTATGCGTTGATAATTCATGAGGTAAAGGTTTATGGGTTTATGATTCATGGGTTTATGGTTTATGGGTTTATGGTTCATGGGTTTACGTTTTATGAATTTATGGTTCATAGGATCATGGTCTTCGGGTTTACGGTTCATGGGTTTATGATTTATAGATTCATGGTTTATGGGTTTATCGTTTATGGGTTTATGGTTCATGAGTTTATGGGTTTATGGTTTATGCGTTTTTGGTTTATGAGATCGTGGCCTTTTGGTTTATCGTTTATGGGTCTATAGTTCATGGGTTTGTGGTTCATGGTTTTATGGTTTATGGGTTTATGGTCCATATGTTTATGGTTTATTGGTTGTTCGGTTTTTGGTTTATGGGTTTATGGTTCATGTGTTTTTCTTATTGTTTATGGCTTAAGAGTTTATGGATCTAATGGATTGTGTATTAGTTTTATATGCTGTTGTATTATTAAATATTTACGATAAATCTTTAGTAGATTGTTTCGTATTTTCATCCGTACAGTGACAATTTTTTTTAATACCACAGGGACCGCGTATCATAAATTATTTAACCATACTATATAGTTTTAGATAAATATGTCTAATCGGGATTTCTGCACTTGTTATTTTATCAACTTTTTTGGGAATGTAAAATTTATTATTTTTATTCAAAAGTATCGACGTATGCATTTGCGGTAATCTTCGTTTTTAGAATTTTATTACATAACTATATGCAATAAATTTACCTAATATTCCCTTTTTTATAATCAAATCTTACAATCCTACTTTTTGATAAAATACTTTTGTTATAATATCTGATTTATCTATTGCATTCGCATTCCCAATTTTCCAGTTATTTTTTTCCAATGTGGTTACAGGTGATAGTTATAAAAAGGTCAGGTTTACTATGATAATTTGCAAGTTTTATCGCGTTAATGTAATTTTTTTTTTAAATTGTGGACTTTCTGTAAAGTTTGACGTTAATATTATCATTTTTCTAATTTTCGAAAAATCCAATTCTTTTTGTTATGTAAATAGTCAATAACACCTTTGAAATAATCACTTTTTAATACGTTTTAGTTTTTTCTTATGAAATATAATCTGTAGGTTTTAACTATTTTTAACGCAGCAACAATGAAAATAAAATTTTGGAATTTTTGTTTAGTTTTTAAAAAACATGATTTTGACAACTTTGAATTTCACCCATATGTGCTATAGAACCAATCAGTTTCGAATCAATTTTTTCAGTTAATTTTTTTTCATTTAATTTCTTTTATTTTTTTCTTCTTTGCGCTTTATTGTTTTATCAATAACTTTATTCAATACAATAATATAGTTGTTATTATAATTATTACTATCGTAATTTTCATCATAATTATTGCCTTTATTTTTTAATCGTTCACACTTAATAAATAATGTCTTTAATTGAAAAGAACCATATTTATGTTTTTGCTTTTTTTTATCTATTAGTTTATTTATTGTAGTATTATTATTAACATGTTTATCGTCATTAATTTCTATTTATTTACGCCTTGTGCGTGATTCTTCTAATTTGTAACTATCATTTTTTACTTTTGTCTTCTTAATAATATCGGCATTTTCTAATTTTTTATTTTTAATTTGTACTGTTCTCCCATATTCATTATATTGTTCACTAATATGTTCTCTACTAGTCTCTTTTTTGCGTATTTTTTTTTTAATGCAATTTTTTCAATTTATTAGTATTTCTATTTTCAATTGATTTTATTTTTTATATCTTAATATTTTCAATTTTTTTTATATTCATTTGGTTGTTCTTTTTTCATTTTTATGTAAGCTTTTTTCTTATGTGTAGCTTTATTTGTACGTATTTGTTCCATTTTATCAGTACACTCTTTTTATCTTTGATTTCATTCTTGTTATTTGAGTATTTTTAAATTTTTCTATATATTTATTGGTTTGTTTTTCTTTAATTTTTGTATCATCTTCTTTTTTACGTAAAGCTTCGTTTGCACGTATTTGTTTCAATTTATCAATACTCATTTTTTCCTTGAATTTCAATTTTGTTATCTTAGTATTTTCTAATTTCTATCTATATTTATTTGGTTGTCCTTTTTTCATTTTTTTATAAGCTTCTTTCTTACGTAAAGTTTTATGAAAACGTATTAGTTCTAATTAATCATTACTTTTTTTCTTGCATTTTCATAATAATGTCTTTTTCTGAAATTTTTTTATATCTATGTGATTGTTCTGTTACCATTTTCCTATTAGCGGGATGTCGGAGCTGCAGCAATTGAGTTTTGCTTCCTTCATTTTATCATTGTCTTTTTAAGTTCATAAATTAAACAAATATAATGACTTGTCCGCACTAAAGTTATATTAATACACTAATTTTTGTCAAAATAAAAAATCATTCAGACTTATTATTTTTTTATGAGCTTGGATTGAAAATTAGATATCAAACTCGATAAACCTAATCTTAAAATACGATACATTAAAAGTTTTTATTATAACTTCATATGTATAATATTTTGGTTGATTTCTTGAGTTGTCCGCACTAGAGTTTAATCTTACAAATTTTCACTTTGTAACAAAAAAACTCGAATAAACGCATCGTTTATTCATAAGTTAGGATTGGAAATATTATTAGAATGCGGGCAACTTTGTCATACTCTGAAGTCCTGTTGCAAATAAAGCTTCTTTTTCATCTATTCCTTTTGATTCTATTTTTTCTTTATTTATTTTAATCTCAACAGTCCTAATTTTATCATCGTTATAATTCAAGTGGATATCATCGACTATCATTATATCATTATCTGGTTTTAAAAGATTTGTATCTGAAATGTCATTGTTAATTTCCATCAAAATTGTTTCATGAATTCTTTTGTTTACGATACATTTCCATGATCTGTTTTTATTCCGCCAATAAATGTATTTGTGAGTTTTTTTCTAATAGTTCAAGCTCAGTGAAATCTAAATTTAATGGTATTCGATTCAGACGTTGCTCATGACAAAAACTCCTCCTTATCATGTCCGGTAGATTATTGTAATTAATATTTTCATTATTATAATTTTGTAATACTGGAAACATTCTTATTTGTTGCGTTTTCAAAATTCTTGATAAACGCAATCGCATTTGAGAAGCATCATATCTTAAACAACATGAACCTAAATTATAAAGTATTGCAACAGCAAAGACAATTGCAAAAACGCCACAATCATAATTATTTGTTTGTGATTGTACTGTTTCGAATACTATGCTCAATTCTAATTTGTTTGGAAATAATCTGTTTATATAAATTTTATGCTTATCTTGTAGATATTTAAGATTTAAACTGTCATATATATGAATTACCTTATTATTATAATACACACAAATCCGGTGACCTGTTTCCGAATTTTTAGAAAATAATAACTGTATGAATTCTCCATCAATCGGTACTCAATTAATATAATGTGGTCTTTGAATTAGTGAAGTTAATTGAATGTTAAATGAGGTGCACCGGTTTGAAATAGCATTAAATTCTAATATCAGTTAACATGGAAGCAATTCCACTATACAATCCCTATCTTTTAACAATTAATTTATCTTTCTCAGTCAAAATCAATATTGATAATCAAATTCTTTTAAGAATTTTAATTCATTTTCAATTAACTTTTTTTAAAGATATTCACAAAAGAATTGCTTTCATATTAACTAATTTAATTCACTGTCTTTTTACTTTAAAAGCTGAAAAATAAAAGAAATTATAAAAATGCTATGAATTAATTGTTATATGATATATTAAATAATGAAAAAATTTCCGGCAATTATACATTTGTATATATATGTTTATATATATGGAACATTTCAAACTAACCGGAAGAGCAAAAAAATTATAATTGCTGAAACTCTAAAAATATATTCTTTTTGTTGCCCAATATGTGTAAAAAAAATTTCAAGGATTTAGATTGGAAGGATCAAGAGCCATAGATTTTTAAAATTCGGAAATTTTTAGAAAAGTCTTAACTTTTTGTTTTTTTTCTGAAAATCCTGATGATTTAGAGAGAAATTCATGAGAATACTTTTTGTTGTAAATGAAGAGCAGAGTTAGCATGATTCTTGTAATTAGATTACCTTGTAATACATAATAGAACCAATAGGAAACTTCAAAATTCAAGTCTGTGAAGAATCATGCTAACTCTGCTTTTCATTTACAACAAGAAGTATTCTTATAAACTTCTCTCTAAAACATCAGGATTTCCAGGAAAAAAAAATAATCAAGTTGGGACTTTTCCAAAAATTTTGAAAAATTTCAAAATTTCAAGGATCTATAGCTCTTGAACCTTCCAATCTAAATCTTTGAAAATTTATTTAGATATTTTGGGTAACAAGAAGAATATATTATTAGAGTTTCAGAGATTTTTATAATCCTGATCTTCCAGTTGCTGTGAAATGTCTCATACACACATATATATATATATATATATATATATATATATATATATATATATATATATATATATGGGGCATTCTCTGTCAACGCGACACCCCCTCTGCCCAGAACAATTTTGATCCAAATTAGGTCTACCTGGGCTCAAATGAAAGCTCTTGACTTCTACTTTCGAACGCCGTCTGGCGATTCTGAAAATTCAAAATGGCGGATCCAATATGGCGGCTGAAAGTCTTGGAATGATGGAAAAACAAGTTTTTCTTCACTCTAATAGCGAATCTGATACGAAAATTGTTATTTCTTGCCACTAATATGAAGTTAGCGACATATTTTCTTACTACTACCGTTCAAAGCGAGAAGTTAAAATTATATTTCAAGGTCATTTTGAAGGTCAAAAGTTATTTTCTGGATTTTTGAACTAGTATTCCACAAAACTAGTAGAAAACTTGATTAAGATCATAATTAGACTTGACCTTGGATCATTTTTCAAGGTCATTTTCATGGTGAGTTTTAATTTTAATAAACCGATTCTTTCGCAGTTATACTTCTTTCATTCATGCTATCAATCGGTTCTAATTCGGAACAGTAACAGAAAAACTGTGGTTATATCCACACTTTGAAACATTTCAGAATCACTGAAAAAAGTTTGGTGAAGAAGAAACAGGTTAGCCTAGAGTATCAGCACCAAATGCAAGAATTGTTTCATAACTAAATATTAAGTCCTTTACTCTCCCATTTTAGAGCAAATGTTGCACTAAAATTGTTCCGCATTTAATCTATTTCATCGTTCTTCACCTGTACAAAAGTTTAGGGCAGAAAAAGCACTAAAAAGTGTGGCAATGGTACAACACATTTGTGCTGCTACTGCTTTTTGATTTGGTGCTCCTCCTGCACAAAAATCGTGTAGTATACGCACTGAGAGAAAAAAACTGACGTGACGCCGTGAATGCTATAGTTGGTGTAAGACCGTGTGACTATACACGTATACAATGCGATCTAAAATTGCAGAATTTGAATTTTGCAATTTTTGAATTGACCTTGAAGGTCAACGACAAGGTCAGATTCAAAGTCATCAGACAATTCCTCGTTGAAAATTACTTACGGTATGACCTTAGTTTTTGAAAAAATATCGTTTCTGGGAAAATACGGGGGTCCCATACTTTTTGATAACCCTGTAATTAAACTTTACAATGGAACATTTCTAGAATCTCTCTAACATTTTTTATTCCTCTTTCGAAACTCCTTAAGTACCGATGCTTCTCTAAAAGTTTAGTGCGGCTGCTACTCTAACTGTTTGGTGTATCTGTGGTTCTATATTTCGTGCATTATCTTTCCTAAACGTTTCGTACATATAGTTTCCATCGATTTACGGCTGCTACGGATCAAAATTTAGTACTACTACTGCTCTAAAAATTTAGTACGTTTGAAGTCTTATTTTTTGTTCCTCTTCTCCTCCAAACTTTTTTCAGTGATAGAGTGAATTTGAGTTATATCGTGTGAGTCTGTCATTCCACAGCTTTTTTCATTGGACTATTCGTAGTTATTTACTTATATTCATTCTCTGAGAATCATACGAACACATTTTTCGAGAGGATTCAAATTAATTCGAAGACATTTTTCACAACACCTGTTCTAACAGTCCTACGTTATTATATTCGAGTATTATCACTTACTTAGATGGATTGAATATGTCTACTGTAGCACGGTCCGATCGCTGTATCAACCCTCTCAATGGTAAGGGTCACATAGGTAATGATCTACGCTTGTTGTCGAACAACTTAAAACGAAGATTTCCAGATTTGCCAGATAATTCAAAAATTTGTAGTAAGTGTAGAAAGTTATGTGGATCTCCCATTTCATCTATTGGTACAAGAGATAACGAAGGCAACAACGAATATGAAAACATGGATATAGAGACAACATCAGAAAATACTGGTATTGATAAATCTGTTCAAGAAGCTACACGATCAGCTAGAGAAATCGAATTGGAAGACATGTTTTCAGAATTAAAAGAAAAGTTTTCTAGTTTAGCAGTTTCTGACCCTTTGAAACTAAGTATACTTACAATCGTTCCATCAACTTGGAATATTAGTCGAATTTCCCGTGAATTCAATACATCAAGACATTTAGTAAGAAAGTCGAAAAAACTCAAAGCCGATGGAGGTATTTTAGCTACAACAACGGGTAAACATGGTAAAACTTTGTCAAAGACAGTAATAGAACTCATTGTTGAATGTTATAATAACGATGTGCACAGTCGGATGATGCCGGGTCGAAAAGATACTGTCTCTGTTATTATTGATGGAAAGCGGACTCAGGTGCAGAAACGTCTTCTATATTTCGATTTACGAGAACTTTACGAATTATTCAAGATAGCAGAACCAACAGTGCAAGTAGGATTCAGTACTTTCGCGAAATTACGACCAAAACATTGTGTTCTTGCTGGTGCTAGAGGAACGCATAGCGTCTGCGTTTGCACCATTCATCAAAATTGTAAATTGATGTTGGATGCAATCGATATTCAAAAGCTCACGAATAATCAAGAAGAACCCATTTGTAGTTATAAAGATTGTTTACAGCAAATTATGTGTAAGAATCCTACACCTGACTGTCACTTGGATGAATGTTCGAAGTGCCCTGGTTCTGAAAATTTTAGGTCTCGTTTACTGAAATATTGGATGAAGCTAATATCTCACAAATTGAGTACTGTGCGTGGTCAGGAACGGATATATCAACTTTGCAAAATTTAACTCTACCAGTTGAAGAATTTGTTGATGAATTATATGCCAAATTGGCGATACTCAAACCCCACTCATATATTGCCAAACAACAAGGTAATTTCATTGCTCAAACAAAAAGTAATCTAGGCAATGGAGAAGTTCTTGTAATGTTCGACTATTCTGAGAATTACTCTTTTGCAGTTCAAGATGCATCTCAAGCCTTCCATTTTAATAATGACCAGTGCACTGTTTTTCCAGCTATTTACTATTATAAAGAAGATTCAGAGCTGAAGCATGAAAGTTGTGTATTCTTGTCGAATAGTTTGAAGCATGACACTTCTTCTGTCTATACTATTCAGAATTTATTGATTCCAGAAATCAAGACAAAAGTAAAAATACTTAAAAAGATTATTTACGTAACAGATGGAGCAAAACAGCATTTCAAGAACCGCTTTCAGATAGCAAATCTTATTCATCATAAGAAGGATTTTGGTATTGAGGCAGAGTGGCATTTTTGCGCCACTGCTCATGGTAAAAGCTGTTATGATGGTCTTGGTGCAATATTTAAAAGAGAAGCTTATAGAGCTAGCTTGAAGGCGAAACCGAAAGATGCTATTCTGACGCACACATCTCTTGTGAAGTGGGCTAAAAATCATTTTGAAAATATAAGGATTTTTTATTTTACGCAGACTGAACATGATAAATTCAAAAGGAAACTCAATCGTAGGTTTCAAGATGCATTACCTGTCCCACAGATTCTTAAACATCATTCTTTTCAATTATCAAGTGACGGAAAAGTTATCATGAAAAGGTACTCGAATACTGCTAAGTCTGTATCTGTTCTACTTTAATTTTCAATGGGAAAATATACTGAATTTTTTTTATAATATTCAAGTTTTTCTATTTTTTATCCTCTTTTTTTTTAATTTTTTTTTATGTTCTGAGAGAAGTAGTACCTCCACGTGGTTCAGAATGGGTTATGCTAAAACTACTTGATAGTTCTATTGTGGAACTTTATCTTCTCTAAGGATTTTATACATGAAATTTTTAGATCGTTGGTCCCACGATATGCACAAAGGAACAAATGTCTCATAGGAGGTTACGTTCAACAAAACATTAATTATGCAGAGTCAGAAATCATGACCATGAAAAATGATCCAAGGTCAAGTCTAATTATGATCTTAATCAAGTTTTCTACTAGTTTTGTGGAATACTAGTTCGAAAATCCAGAAAATAACTTTTGACCTTCAAAATGACCTTGAAATATAATTTTAACTTCTCGCTTTGAACGGTAGTAGTAAAAAAATATGTCGCTAACTTCATATTAGTGGCAAGAAATAACAATTTTCGTATCAGATTCGCTATTAGAGTGAAGAAAAACTTGTTTTTCCATCATTCCAAGACTTTCAGCTGCCATATTGGATCCGCCATTTTGAATTTTCAGAATCGCCAGACGGCGTTCGAAAGTAGAAGTCAAGAGCTTTCATTTGAGCCCAGGTAGACCTAATTTGGATCAAAATTGTTCTGGGCAGAGGGGGTGTCGCGTTGACAGAGAATGCCCCATATATTTAATCATTAAAAAAAGTTTGTAGTAAAAAGAACTAAAATGAAAATTATTTTGAGTTATTTCTAATAATTATATTCTTCGATTTATTTACAGTTATTTACGGAGATTTGCAGTATCTACATCTAAAAAATGTATAAATGATAATCAACAATCATTATTTATCTCTAGCCTAACGCTTTTTCATTGTTATTTACAGTTTTCAATATTTTTTATAATCATTTGCTCATTCACAGTATTATTCTACTTTTACAAAACAATTTTCATAAAAGGTGATAAAATATTTTACTATAAAATAATATATATATATATATATATATATATATATATATATATATATATATATATATATATATATATCGATATATATACATATATATGGGACATTTTACGCCAACTGATAGAGCAAAAAAATAAAAATCGTTGAAATTCTAAGGATTTATTTTTTTTTGTTACCCAAAATATGTAAAAAAATTTTCAAGGATCTAGATTGAAAGGATCAAGAATTACAGGACCTTAAAATTTGAAAATTTTTCAAAATTTTTGGAAAAGTTCCAACTTTATCATTTTTTTTCTGAAAATCCTAATGGTTTAGAGAAAAATGCATAATAACACTTCTTGTTGTAAATGAAGAAATGATTTAGCAGGATTTATTACAGACCTGAATCTCGCAGTTTTCTGATTGTCTCTTATATGTATAACATGGTTATTGAAATTATTTAATGTTTGCCGCTGCCAAAATTGGCTCTCAAAGGCTTATTTTTTTCTATTTTTTATTAACTTTAAAATAAATTTTGGTTCGTGTAAGCAAAAGTCACCAATAAGAAGTTATCACAGTTTTAAATATACATTTTCATGTAAAATTTATTTTTCTTATTGAAAATAGCCTGTCACATACTAAACATAAGTATCTGGTTTTAATATTCAAAAACTATTAAAATAAGTTTAAAAATCATTTAGTGAAATGTTATTTCTCAATTATAAGCTTAATTATTAATTAAATAACACTCGTTATTTATATTATTACAATTAATTTCAAAGGAAAATCAGACTCTGAATTATTCCAAAATCAATTAATTATTTTTCAATAAAAATTTACTTATTTCAAAGAATTGATTCATCAATAAAAAAGAATAATTAAATAATTACTATTTTCCTTACCTTAACTTTCTAGAAAAAGTATCTGTTCAATAGAAAATGATGATAGAATTTTGGAACACACACTAACTGAATTTTTTGGGGATGATTATAAACAAAAGCTTTCTGACTACCCATTTTTATTTATTTATTTAAATATATATTTTTATTTTTATTTAACCTATATAAGTATTCTTTAACTCAAAATACTATATCTTGAATGTTAGTTTATAACTTTTTATGCATAGTATTTTAATCGATCTTTTGAGTTATCCGCACTTCAGTTTAATCTCATAATTTTTTTTACTGTAGCGTGAAACTAGATTGAACGCACCGTTCATTTTTCTTAATTTTATAAATTGTTTTTTTTCAGAATATTATGAAGAACAAATAATAGAAATATAGTTTCAATTATATTCATTGGGAGGAGAAAGAACAATGGATTTTGATCCATAAATATCTGTAGATACAGCTGTTAAAATTGCTGAAACTGGATACACGCAAAGAAGAATGGTAAGAGTTTAGAAGATCTTAGTTTACATTATGATATGACAGTTGAAAATTCTTTTGTTGATATTGTTTAAATTCCTTATCGTGTAGATTCTATGGATCCAACGTATATGGAAGGCAAAGACTGTCTTATTGATTATAAAAGAGTTTTTGATGATATATTAAATCTACATCAACGTACAAAATTGAAAATCCATTAGACAGCCCTAGTATTAATAGAGTAACCCCTGAACTTTTGATGTCAGAAAAATATTCTTGTGTAAGTTAAGAATTTAAGCAAGAATCAGCTCCATTTTTGAAAATAGTTGCAATTATAATTGCTAGGATTAGACAACATATTAAACCAGATGTTCCAGTTTACAGGTATATTATACGTTTAACTGTGTCACAACTTCTTGAATTTATTCATACAAGCAACAAAAAATATATGAAAGCAAAAATTGAACCAGTCACTGCAGTTGGTGCTTTAGCTGCACAAAGTATTAGAGGACCTGGTACTTGAATAACCTTAAAAACTTTTCATTTTGCTCGTGTAGCACCTATGAACATTACTTAAGATGTACCTTGTATTAATGAAATTATTAATGCTAATCTAAAAATCAGTATTCTATTATCTATTAACCGCTCATTTAATGTAATTCATTGTAATAAAAGCCACTATTATTTCTTTTAAGCGTGTGTTTCAAAATGATATCATCATTTTCCATTTTACTGATACTTTTTATAGAAAGTTAAGGCAAGGAAAATAGTGATTATTTAATTATTCTTTTTTATTGATGAATCAATTCTTTAAAATAAGGAAATTTTTCATTGAAAAATAATTATTTAATTTTGGGATAACTCTTATTTTCCTTTGAAATTAATTGTAATTATAATAATAACGAGTGTTGTTTAATTAATAATTAGGCTTATAATTGATAAATGACATTTTACTAAATGATTTTTAAACTTATTTTAATAGTTTTTGAATATTAAAACCAGATACTTATGTTTAGTATGTGACAGGCTATTTTCAATAAGAAAAATAAATTTTACATGAAAATGTATATTTAAAACTGTGATAACTTCTTATTGGTGACTTTTGCTTACACGAACCAAAATTTATTTTAAAGTTAATAAAAAATAGAAAAAAATAAGCCTTTGAGAGCAAATTTTGGCAGCGGCAAACATTAAATAATTTCAATAACCATGTTATACATATAAGAGACAATCAGAAAACTGCGAGATTCAGGTCTGTAATAAATCCTGCTAAATCATTTCTTCATTTACAACAAGAAGTGTTATTATGCATTTTTCTCTAAACCATCAGGATTTTCAGAAAAAAAATGATAAAGTTGGAACTTTTCCAAAAATTTTGAAAAATTTTCAAATTTCAAGGCCCTGTAACTCTTGATCCTTTCAATCTAGATCCTTGAAAATTTTTTTACATATTTTGGGTAACAAAAAGAATAAATTCTTAGAATTTCAACGATTTTTATTCTTTTGCTCTATCAGTTGGCGTGAAATGTCCCATATATATATAAATATATGTTGCATATCACAAAAAAATTTAAACATCAAAACTAATTGTCTAATGTAAAGAATGAAAAATTAAATTAATAGAATTTTGAAATTTTGATATGAGAATACTTTTCATAAATAATTTTTTAATAACTTCGAATAGTGGTAGATTTTTCAAATAACTTGTAGAATTGAACGCTAATTAAATTTAGTTCTAGCATGAAGTTAATTATTTAAGTTGGAAATGTATTTAATAAAATAATGTAACTATTTATAAGTTATCACTTAGTAATAATTTTTTAAACTTTTTATTCATAGTTTAAAATAATATTAGAAATATATGATTATCATTTTAATAGTTTTTTTAAAATGTTATGTAAATTTTATGAGTAGCAATTATTCAAGGAGATGTAAAATGGATAGTACACTTGCACCCATAAATATTGATTATATTCCCATTGTATTTCAAAATTTCGAATAAAGAGATGAATTAACATATAGTATGTATCACGAAGATTATTCAGTTAAATTTTTAAATAAATCTATTTATTAGTTATTGAGAAGTTTGGGTTCCAATATTATTTACTAAAATTTTTCAATTTGGAATCAGAAATCTAAATATCTTGAAAACTCATAATTGGAATGATTTGAAAATTTAAATAAATAATCATCATGGTACATACTACAAGTTAATACATTCCTTTTATGGAAAGCAATAGAATGGAAAGGCAGTGACAGTTAATTTATATATCTTCTCATAGTGAAATATAATCAAACATTGACAACAAATTCAACATAATTAAATAATTGTACTTTTAATGATCATATTTAATACAAATTTTAGAGTGATATTACAGAATATTATTTTTTTCCGCATTTATAATAAGTTTTTCGCAAATAATAAGTGAATTTTCTTTTGAAATGTTTACTTTTTTAGTAGAAATTTTACTTCTATCTAGACAGTTCATAAATATAAATTTATAATTATAGACATGATTAAAAAAATTTATTTATATTTCATATATTTTCCTATCTTTATAATTGACTATTAAAAAAAATTTAATATTAAATAAATAATTTTTCAAGATTGTATTTTATAAAATTTATGTTTAAACAAAAAAAATATTTTTATATCATGTAATGATAATTTTTCAAATAAGGTAATTTGATGTATTTTAAAAATTTATGTTTCTTTTATTAAAAATATTATTGCTCTGATGAAATGAATTTTAATATATTTAATTGTTAACAATTCTCATATGAATGAGAATTCATTCAAATACAAACACGTGTAAAAATGAAAATGTAATTAAGGTAAATATAATTTTAATATATTAAAATGTAATTTTAATATATTTAATTTTTAACAATTTCTATAAAAATGACAATTTATTTAAATACAAACACGTGTACAGATTAAAATGTAATTGAGGTTAAATGCATGTTATTTATAAAAAATTTTTAACAAGTAAAATAATATATTTTCATGAAAACTAATTTAAATACTTTATTCTCTGAATGATAACTGAATAAAATTTTAATTTAATAAATTTAGTTAGACTATTATGAATATATAATATTTATATAACTGTTCATCAAATAAAATTATTATTTTCTTAATATATATATACATATATATATATATATATATATATATATATATATATATATATATATATTTTAAAAATAATTATTACAACGGATTGTAGTTAAATAAAAATGTTTATTTCAATAATTATAGCGTTGAAATTTATTTTGATAAAAATGTTATTTGATTGACATTTAGAGTATCATTTTTACCGAGATTTTTACTATATTTGAAAAGTTACTTGTCATCAATGAAAAAATATTTAATTTTTCAAATTAATAATCTATTAATATCAAGAATTTTCTAAAAATTATAATATTTACGATATGCAAACCTTACTTGTGACACATACACTTTGTAATATTTGTATCTCATTAAAATTTTATATTGTCACGGTATCCTACCGTGTTCGAATCTTGCGCGCTTAGGTAAACTCAAATGACACACGCTCAGTCAGATACCTCGTATAAGTTACGTCAAGAAGCACGTAACTCGATGAGCAGGGCGCGCGCGAGGAGCAAGAAAGCCACGAGGCAAGACAGAACATTTCCGGCTGTTCATAAACGCACACGTTGGCTTATATATATTGCTGCCTTGTGCGGGAGACATTGTTTTAGCAGCCTACAAGCACGCATCATCGCCATAGCTTTCGGCTCTAATTTAAGTCTTAACTTAATAAACGCGTTGGTGTAGTGCCGCATATAGTTTTGGAAAAAAGGATAAAGGAAGATCGTTGCTAGAAGATCGTCATCACCTCCTGGTTGTACGTGCTGGTCTTGGCTGTTCGTATACGAGCCTCAGCGACCAGGTCGCGGCGTACCATTTCTTTAGTTGGCCAACGACGTTATATATCAAGCGTACGTATTTTGGTTGTCATAGAAGCTTCTACGCGTATTCGTAAGTTTATCTTATTTTATACACTTGGCTAGGATTTCTTTCCTCGAAGAAATCTTAGCGTAGAGAGTGCGCGCGTTCATTGCAATATCTTGCAATAATTTAGTTCGCGTCGCGTCCCCCCTTTAGAGTTATCTTTAATAAATCTTATTCTTTCTTTTTTTATTTAAATATATTTTATTGTAATAATATCTTTATTTATTTAATAAATTCACGTTAAGCTAAAGACCTGAGTCAATTTGCTTACCCCGACGCCTCCGCGGTCTTTATTTTTAATATATCATATAACATATATAATCTTGTATGAAATAAGGAAAGCTGTGCTGCCGGCATCGCGTCTGTCGTTAAGGTAAGAGAGAGAGAAAGAGAGAGACGCATAGCGACGAGTATATAGGATAAAGCCTTGTCGCAAGTCAATATACGTTTGACTGACTAGCACATTGAGTTTGCTGCGTAATATATATATATGATCATTTTCTAACGAGTTGGCAGCAACTCTACTTTTAATAAGATTTATAGACTTAGCAAAATTTGACATTAAATTAATAGCTATATTTTTTTTTTTTTTGTAACGGGCGAAAAAACCGTTACAATATTAGATGCAAAAAAGATTGTTAAGTAATTGCAAATAGTTATTTTATTATTCTGAAATATTCAAATTTAATTAACTAAAAATATGTATTTTAATCTTATAGTCTTTTTATTTAAATTTCGTATTTCATATATATGGAATACATTTTTGAAGATATTTTTATTAGAAATAAACACAACATTTTTTTTAATTTCATAATTCAAATTCATGGTCATATATTAAGGTCTGGAAATTATAGTTGTTACTCAGTTCCCAGTTCTCAGTTTATTTATATCAAATATCGTACTATCTTTGTTTTTCTTATGGAAGTAGAGTGAGAAATAGTCTTTTGATGAAATAAATCATACGCTTTTTTACATTTAACACATGTGTACATATATTTTAATATTATGTTCCATCAAATTATTTTTAATTTTATTCAGTACTCAAAACTAACTTAAATTAAATTAATTCTTATTTACTTAAAATAAGTCATTCATACATAATAATATAATAAAAGAAAATTCAACCGAGCGACGTTAGTAGCGAAAAACTTCAATATAATGTAACATGTCAGATTGACCATGTTACTTGTATGTATATTAAAAACGCATATAGACGACAGAAAGGAGCATCCAACTGCTGGCAAGACGGAAAGCAGACCGCGAGTCAAATATGTTATACTATAACCCAAGATCGTTGGCACACACACGCGAATTTATAAAGCACGTATAATGTTCACTGATATAGCTAGCAAGCCGCTTGACTCGAGTAGCTAAGCTGGGGTCCATTAAGGATCGTTTGTCTCTCTTTTGCGGCGTGCGCAGCGTACAGCAAGAGAAATGAGCTTTGTAGACAAGAAGAAAATGCCATTGCATCATTTTTTCTGTCGTCAGCAAAAAGAAAAGAGCGTTACGACTTGCGGTATTGCTCAGTACTTTTTTCGGTTGTGTGTTGCAATTACCGTATATAGTGTGAGTGAGAATGGATAAATTCACTATTTTATAGTTCCTTTGAGTTTGCTTAAAAAAGCCTCGTGTTATTGTGAGTGCCCGAATGCTACATAAGAGAATATAATTTAGTGCTCTTTTTTTTGCGACGTATGTGCCGGGCGATTGCGTGCGCGTTCTATTGCGTATTTTCCCTTCGTGCCATTCCAACTCTTTTTTTTGTGTGCTCGTGCCCTTTTACCGTGGGTTTTTCTTACTATCTGCTTTTCGTCGTGACAATAGTTACTTAGTTAGTGTAAGCGGCGTCGCATACGCTATACGCGGCTGGCGTCCATTTTAATCGCGCGTGCGATTACTGTACAAATTTCTGAAATATAGCTTCTCTTTTTTTGTTACTTAAGAGGAGGTTACGTATCTCTATCCTTTTCTAATAAAAAAATTGAGTTTTTTACAGAAACTAATAACTTTAGCAAAAAATGAAGAGAAAGCCGCATCTCGTATAAAAAAAGCAATATTTTCTTTGATAAAAAAGAATTAATTTTATTGCTTTGTTTTCTAGAAAACCTTGAAAAACTCAAATCATAGAGGTTAGGGTGGACAATTTGGTTTTTCAAGGTTTTCTTGAGAACGAAGCAATAAAATTAATTTTTTCTTATCAAAGAAAACATTGCTTTTTATGATACAAGGTGCGGCTTTCTCTTTATTTTTTGCTAAAGTTATTAGTTCTTGTAAAAAAATCATTTCTTTGATTAGAAAAGGACAGAGATACGCGACCTCCTCTTAATTAGTTACAGCTTATATATTTTTCTAAATCAGTGAAACCTCCTGATCCCCGAGGTTGTCATAATAATTAATACCTATTAACGTAAAACCCATTAAATTGTGTAACAATTTTCAACAGTTGATGAATATAATGTAAATCATATAATATTCCTATAATGTAAATCATATAGATCCTGACTCCCTTGGGTTAGAATCAGCCCTCCCACCCTAAATGATTCCTGGCTCGATTAGCTGTTTCTCACCAGTTGATCTTTGGGTTAGAAAAAGTACCCCCTCCCTGACTTAATCAGCTATTTCTATCGCAGTCCTGACTCACTTGGGTAAAGAATCCATGTAGAAGACAATTGAAGAAACCATAAAAAGTTATTCGAAGATATATACGGAAATAAATTTACATATACTTTTAAAGGCATGATTACACTTATGTAAACACATAATATAACAAACAAAATAACTTTCCTAATAAACACTCAACATAGTTAATTTTAATGCAATAATTTTAAATATTTTTTTGTAGTTTTTTTTTTTTATTTTTAAATTATATATCAAATGAATGATTGAGATGATTTGCATGTGAAGAATAAGTATTGATAAATAAATTTTAGACAAAAGAAGAAAATTAATTAAAAATTTTTTCTTACAGAGATTTTTTCTTCAAAAATATGTATCATGACTTACGAAAAAACGGTATTAACATATAGAGAGCAAAAAAAGGCAAAAAATATTTCATTAATATTATTTTGAGTAAAATTCTGTTCACATTATTAAAATGTTGCAATAATATTTTGAAAAAAGTATTTTTAAAAAGTGATTCTCCAAAATTTGTTCTCAAATTGAGGCAAAAGTCAGAATATAATATAAAAAATTACCTTTAAATTTCCTTAATTTAAGGGCCTCATTAAAAACGTAGTAACGAGAACAATTGAAGTATTTTTGAACTTCTGAATATTGCCAGTTAACTGGTACTAATGATAATATTTCAATTTTCTGATTATTCTTCGAAAGTAATTTGTATCTTGATACTGAATAATAATAACATTTTTTGATTCTAATGAATCTTGTTGCATTTGTATTGAATTTGAAAAATTTGTCAATTTAATATCATAAGCTTTACTGACTGCAGCTGATGCTTCTTGCACAATATGTTCCAATACATTTAAAATCTTCTTGGTAAATTTTTCTGTATTTAGTTTGTTTTTTCATTGGTGGAATACCAAATCATCCAAACATTTAATTAACTTCTTGTGTCTTCTGACTGTTAATTTTGAAAGAAGATTGACTAGATTCCGCAGAACTGGTTTCACTACTTTCCGATAAAGTTGGTAGATCATTAGTATTCAAAGTCTTAGAATTTTATGTTTCAAATTCAACGATTTTTGTTCGCATCATATTAAAACATTATCAACATACTTTAAATTCATCTAATATATGAATACCACAAGCTCTATTAATTTTATCCATATTGTTCTATCTAACATTTGTCGATCTTTATTAAACAGTTGTCTGTGTTTGTTAAAAGGATCACAACAATTATTGCATTTATTTTCAAATTCACTTATTGCACAACGTATTTTACTATAACAGTTAGTACAAATTTTACAACCAGGAATCAAGGTTATATTACTAGCTTTCTCAAAAGTTTTTGACGACTCCACATTTGTTACTATTAATTATTTTTTTATACTTTTTTTATGACTTTTATAAGAATACAACATATTTTTTGTAAACTTGAATAATACTCTACATATTTCATTAAATGACGCTTAATATAACATCCTCAGTATTTTTTTGAAAAGGCTGTACACGATAAATCAGTAGGAGTAAAACATCATATTTTATATCTTGCAAATTTAAAATAGGCTGTATTCACAGTAGCATGGAAATTCGGCAATTCAAAATTCCACCTGTGATAAATTAATAACGGTAAAATTTGCTCCAGTATGCTGAATCCTGGTTCATGATTATTCTTGAATCAACCATACGATACAAAATAACAATTTGATATTTTTTTATTTGTCAAGTATTTTATATAGAATAGGAGTAAATACGTATAACAAGCCATATAAAGATACCGAGTAAACATTTCATTATTACACAGTAGCTTTTTTTGTGACCGTTTCATTAATTATAAAAATACTTAATATCAACCGAAGATCGTTCTAGCAAATGTAATATGCAAGCGAAAACAGCTTGCATAAATTATTCACACTCGTGAAAAATCCCATAGTTTTGAATCCGATTGCTACAAGTAAGCGTTTAAAAGATGTATCCTCGATATACTTATATTTTATACAAGTTCTCAAAAATAGCCCTAGCGTCAATCGCATTAGACGTGCATGTATGATACGATATAACCTATCTATTTAAACGTGTTTTCTTGACTTGGTATAATATTATATACACTGAGAAAAAATATTGGTCAAATCAACAAAATCTGTACTGTTAAATATCAGCAACAGCATATACTGTTGGTTTGACAAAATAGAGCGCTGTTGATTTGACAAAATAACGCTCTTAATTTGACAATAAAGCACTGTTGATTTGAAAAATGGAGCGTTGTTAATTTGACAAAATAGAGCGATTGACTTAAAATTATAATTCTATTGAGTTAAATGCGAGGGAAATATTAAAATGATATAATAATTTCTTGATTCAAGCATGCTAGAAAATCTATATTTAAAAAAAAGATATTCCTATTTTTAAATACTGTAATCATTCTTATAGTTGAATTTGAAATTAATAATCGGATTATGCAATTTACCCATTTCTAAGAACATTGTTAGCTCTTTTTTTATTTTAGATAAACTGATGTTTTATTATAAAGGATCATTGAAGGCTTCACTATCCACGTAACTATTCACTAACCTAAGCACGCTACTAACATTTAATATAACTCTTAACGCATTCGCTCGCAATACAATTATAATTTTTATTGAAATCACTGTTCTTATATAGTAAATGGTATCGCGTCTGTGCACTTGCGAGTATACCATAATCAGGTCAACGCCACCTATCGGTGATACACAATTTAAAAAAATAATATTAGCGGTAAAATTTGAAAATTTTGAAAGAAACCAACTGAAATAATATTGAAACTTTTATTTGAAACAAGATACATAAATATTAAATATATTAATTACATAATACAAGCAATATATGTTTTTGAGTTAAATACATACATATTATAAACGTAATGGTGTTTTATAGGCAAATTTTGTAATAAATTGTTGAGTATTCATTAGTGTTTTCTATTTCATAAGCACATAGGTGTTTATTATAATTTATTATTTTCATTTTTAAACATATAAAAACTACGGCGGTTGAATAGCAATCTCTTAAAACATATACTATTTTTCCGAATTCAATGCCTGATTCATTTTTTTCAATTACAATCACCGATTCAGGCACGTAACAAGTTCCATATAATGATGCCCAGCTAATAGGAATATAATCATTTTGAATTACACTTAATAAGCAATTTTCAAAACGTTTATAATCCTGTAAAAGGGTGACATTTTGAGCTATAATTTTACCATATTGTATCCTTTCGTTAAAACCATCATTTATTAAAAAGCGATAGTTCATCTCTAATTGAACTCTTGTTGCTAAAGTTTTAGCTATATTTAATCTTGTAGTAACTGATTTTGATATATTTTTAAGAGTTTTGTGTTTCGCTTCATATCGAATACACGAAAAAAAACGCGGTGGACCTAAAATTTTTATCATTCGTACATAATGAAGTAAGTGATGGTGTTTAGGTTTTAATGGTTTTTTGAATAATTTTTGTACAGAGAATGGTGAAATGAAATTTCATTCTCTAATGTTGCGATACTACTAGGCGTAAATAAAGGTGACATTATTAAAAATGTTATTTTATACAAAGAAAGATATAATTTCCATGCTTTATTTGATTTAGGCACTAAATCACCAATGATAAAACTAAGATTACTTAATAAAAATTTCATTTCAGATGCACTAATTATTATTTTACCATTTTTAATATGCTCTTCTTTAAGTGGAGGTACAATATTTGTATTTGTTTTAGATACATAACTAAAATTTTCTATACGCTGTTTTAGTAAATCAAATGTAAAGCATTGGTCTACATATATTAAATGGTTTAATATTTCTGCCATCTCATATCTACAGATCCCCTCATATATGTCATGCATGGGATCAAAAGCAACATGTTTAAATATATCAAAATCAGGAACTTTACAAAGTATAGATTCAGTTTTAACTCCATTTGACTTATTAACAATATCAATTGCATGTTTTTCATTTGAACGTAAACAATTCACATCTTCAATAATTGCATTATTACATTCTTTTTGCTCATGTAGCAAGTATGGCAAGGAAATTTAGAATTAAAGCTTTGATTAAAACCTAATATACTATGAATTTCTAAATTATCACCACTAAAATTGAATAATTCAAAATAAATATTGTAAATTTTTCCTTGAACGTTTATCGCTATTCCGTTTTTTTGTAAATCAGTTAGTTGATCCACAATTGGATAGTACAATTTTGATAATGGTATGAATTTTTTTAATTCAGATTTAAAAATTTGCAATAAAAATATATTATTTAATAAACTGGAATACTCAGGTGGTATAGCTGCTACATTACAATAAAGAGCATAAATTTTATTTACACCCTTATGAGATCCCAAGGGATTGTTAATTTCTAAATCGTCACCGAACAATGTTAGTGGTAATACAATTTTATTCGCATATTTCTTCTTTATCTGAAGCCACCTTTGACCTTTAAATATTGAACACAGACATATACATTTTTCCATTTCTTCAATATATTTCATTATTGTAGAGAACACATTTGGTAACTCTAAAAAGTTTTTTAAAATATCTTTCAAAGGTATCATTACAACAAATATTTTCACTTGAGCAATTTTTTTAATTTTAGCAATTCGCTTTGATCTTAATACGGTGGCAACATATTTAACTATAGGCTCAATATAATAAAGACTTTTCAATTTATTTATAGCCATATGCTGTGTTGTATAATTTTTATAAATGTTTTTCATTAATTTTAGAATGTTATCCAGACTATTATTAGTTTCTTCATTACTTATTATCTGAAGTTTTTGAACGAAATTATTACAATAAAAATTATGAAAAGTTCTAACAATTTTTAATACATGTTTCATGGGTAAAAACGATTGAGCATATAAACTAGATATTAAAATGTCTGTTTCTTTTGATACGTTTGTTACATAAAGGTCTTGAATATTTTCATTTTGTAAATTTGATGTAATGTTATTAATTTTAGTGGCTTCAATTGTAAAACTGTTTTCAAATTCAGATATTAATTGTAAATTTAGAGAAAAGTCATCGCCTTCATTGTCAATGACATTGACAATACTATTTTCATAATCATTGGTTTCATTACTACATATTGCATCTGAATATGAGTCCACATGTTGAGTTACTATGGCTGTGTTAGTATAACATTTATGCGACTCAACATGCTTTATAAATGTATAGATACTTCTAAATACTCTTAAGCAATTACTTTTTTTACATTTCAGTCTAAAACATTCTCCTACATGACTAATTTTTAAATGCAAAGATAGATTTTTAGTTACCGTATAACTAATATCACATAAAGGACATATTATGGAATTCATAATATTGATAAATTTAAATATTATAATCTATAATTTTATAAATTTATTTTTACTAGAAAATAATAAATTATTTATTCTTTAAGGTTAATATTAAATAATATTTGATTTTAAAAATACTGAAATATAAAATATTAAGAAAAAATTAAATAATATAAAAAAAATGCTTATGAAAACGTAGCACTTTTCATGTCATTTAAGATTTCATTTACATTTATAATTGTAGGATCCCATTTTGTTTTAAATTCATATAGACCTAATTGCAACATCAGCCATAATTGCTCACTCTGAGGTGGATATTTTGCATTAAATACGTGAAATGATTTAAAACATAAATCTAAGGCTTCTAATAAACTTTCAATTTTGTAGGTGATTTTATCAATACACAAATAGACAGATTCTACTGAGTGATCTGATTTTCCAATAACTATGATATATGGTTGAACGGTTATCTTCTTGGTAACTGCGAAAACATGCCTTTCTGCTTTAACTTTTTCCAAATCACCATCGATCTTTAAAGTTTAAATAATGCATTAGAATTGTAAATGATGTGCAAAATATAAATATTGATAAATTATTGTAACAATGTACGTTTAAAATATAAAAATTAAAGTATTTTGGTAAAATGAAAGTAATTTTTAGTCACAAATGAATTGAATTGATAGATAAATGTGAAGAATATTTTGAAAACAATATTTGCACTGTTTTAGATATAAAAAGCTTATTTTTCTAATAATGTATTTTAAATATAATATACTATATTGTGGCATTCAAAGAACAATAAATTATAAAAAATATAATTTAAAATTTAATATTGAATATAAAGTGAATAATATAAAACTAAAACTTTTATAAATTCTACCTGTATTCGTGCAATTATTCCATCCAGACTTTCAGCACACGAAGGTTTCCAATATTTTTTATTACCTTGGGGTATCCGAGCAGAAGATGGAACCATGTGACATAATAAAATTATTTGAATTAGCGTTTTCTCACCTATGAAAAACAAAATAATTTTTATATTTAAAATTTTCTATTATTTTAATAACAAAAAAAAACTCACAACTATTTAAAATTTCTTCTGCCAGTAAATTTTTAAAATGTCCAGATATTCATCTTTTTTCAAAGGCTTTACTTCAGTGGCCTTCAAAAAAAAGTTTTCGAATCCTAAAATTGGATTTTCTGCTTGACACAATTTACGTAGCTGAAAATCAATATTAATCAGTTCATATCCTTTTGGTACTTTTAAAATTGGCCAGTCACAATATATAGTAGAAATTTTATCAAAGTTCTTGTTAATTTTTTCAGTTCTGTAGTTATATGTTTTTTTCCAATGTTCTTCAGTTTCATTCCATGGTTCCTCTCGTGCACTAAGCCAATCTACACTTTCCTTAATATCATCTAATAATTCTTGTGAAGAATCTTCATTGTCGATTGCTTTGTCACTGTTTTTAGATTCTTTATTATTAGATTTAAATATTTCTGCAGGAAGCCTTTTCAAATTATAATATTTATTTACTAGTTTTCCTCCTAATTTCTTAGCGACTCCAGTAGGAGACTTATTCTTTGGTATATGAGGAGTGTAATATATGCTCAAAGATTCTTTTGGAAAAATTTTTACAATTTTTTGACCTATAACTTTGAAATCCAGTTCTTTTAAATCTCTGTAACAAATTATATCAATTATAGAAAATAAGAATAACTTTTTCATATAGTTATGTTAAAATTAATTTTTGAAGCATTAAATACATACCTAGTACAGTCCTTAAGTATTGCAGTTATTACAAAATGCACCAGTCTTGTACGTGAACGAGGGTTCAATCTATTGTATTTTTCATGATACGAAAGGATATGCTTTCCTTCGAATGTGCTTTCTAAAATTTTTTTTATGTCAACGATCTCTGTGATAAATAAATTTGTAGTTCTATGATCAATTGAAGGCACATTTACATTAGCATCACGTAGAATTTTCGGTTGATTCTGTATATTCTCTGCATCGTATGATGTATTTACAAATATCTACAATTGATTTTAAAAATCTAGTATATAGATATACATAAATTTTTCTTAAATTTACTAGTATTTTTAGGTAAAAATTTTATTAAATTTAAATTAGTTTGAAAACATAGTATCGTATACAGAATAACTAAATATAATAAAGAAATATGAATTTTTTCTAACCTCAAAATGATAAACTTTAATACAAATTTCTCAATGAGAAGTTTTTCTAATTTTTAAAAATAAATAGACTACAATGAATTTTCTTTTCTTTTTGCCCTAATAACATTTCATAACATTATTTCATTCCATTTCAATCAGACGTTTATGTAAAGAAAAAGACCGGCTATCGGTATTGGAGGTTATATTACTCAAAATTGATGATATAATTCTATTTTATAAGTTCAAAAATAACCTTAAAAAATATAAGATGATGAAAACTTACGTATTCCTCGTTTATTTCAGGATTTAAGTTTTCTTCTAATAGAATATCACTAATTTCATCAATTTTTATATTGTCGTCCGATGAGCCAGACATATTGTGAGACACAAATAATCGCAAGCGGCAACAATAAAATATCAACCGCTGTTCTTTGTTATAACATGTATACACGTATAACGATAGTACACTGAATGTCCGGAAACACAAACTTTGATTTCTAATAATTTTTACTAAGCTGATAAACAATACCAACCTTTTAAAGTAACATGAAATTTATTGTTTTAAAATAAATTTCTTTTACTTTGAATGTTTAAACTATCAATTTATTCGAATGTAATTATTGTTTTAAAAAAGTTGATTTGTTCAATATAACAGAGAAATTTTTTTTAATTTAATTGATTTTTAATCGTTTTAACTAATTCTTTTTATATCAACATTATTTGTCTTGTACCAACGACTCAGTTGTTGAAATAACAGAAAATTATGTTGTTGCTCATTTAACAGTATGGAATCTGTTGAAGCGGCAACATAGCTATTCAAATAACTAACTTTTTTTCTCAGTGTACATAGTATGATACGACATAACCAAGCTATTTACACGTGCATTCATGATTCGGTATACGATTACATATAACCTGGTATACGCGTATCAATAACTAGGTACAAGCTTACAGTAGTATCCTCGGTATGCATATACGTATAACTAACCAAGCTATTAACACGCGCACACACACCTCGGCATAGTAATCTCAGTACGCATACACGCACAAATAACCAAGCTATTTACATGCGCATACTCACCGCGGTATGAACAGCACGGTACACTAGCATATTAACCACGCTAAATACACACCGCGGTATAAACAGCTTGGTATACTAGCATATCAACCACGCTAAATACACACCGCGGTATAAACAGCTCGGTATACTAGTATATTAACCGTGCTAAATATACACCGCCGTATAAACCGCTCGTTATACTAGTATATTAACCGCGTTAAATATACACCGCGTTATAAACAGCTCGGTATACTAGCATATTAACCATGCTAAATACATACCACGGTATAAACAGCTCGGTATACTAGCTTATTAACCACGCTAAATATACACCACGGTAGAAACAGCTCGGTACACTAGTATGCCGCGCTATTTACCCGCGTATACATGCCTCGCTATACGAGCATACGTGTATAAAAATAGCTCGGCATACTAGCATATTAACCGCGCTAAATATACACCACGGTATAAACAGCTCGGTACAATAGTATGCCGTGCTATTTACCCGCGTATACATGCCTCGCTGTACGAGCATACGTGTATAAAAATAGCTTGGTACACTAGCATATTAACCGCGCTAAATATACACTACGGTATAAACAGCTCGGTACAATATTATTCCACGCTATTTACCCGCGTATACATGCCTCGCTATACGAGCATAGACAACAAGGCATATGTGTATAAAAATAGCTTGGTAAACTAGCATATTAACCGCGCTAAATATACACCACGGTATAAACAGCTCGGTACAATAGTATGCCGCGCTATTTACCCGCGTATACATGCCTCACTATACGAGCATACGTGTATAAAAATAGCTCGGTATACTAGCATATTAACCGCGCTAAATATACACCATGGTATAAACAGCTCGGTACAATAGTATGCCGCGCTATTTACCCGCGTATACATGCCTCGCTATACGAGCATAGACAACGAGGCATACGTGTATAAATGTAGCTCGGTATACTAGCATATTAACCGCGCTAAATATACACCACGGTATAAACAGCTCGGTACAATAATATGCCGCGCTATTTACCCGCATATACATGCCTCGCTATACGAGCATAGACAACGAGGTATACGTGTATAAAAACAGCTCGGTACAATAGTATGCCGCGCTATTTAGCCGCGTTTACATGCCCTCGCTATACGAGCATAGACAACGAGGTATACGTGTATAAAAATAGCTCGGTATACACGTATATACACCTAGGTTAACACATATGAACGCACGTATATTGCGTGTGTCACTTTGATAATTTTATACTCGTCTCAAAGTTCGTCTGCATGTGCTCCTAGATGCATCATGTATGTTCTCATATGAATACGTGCAATCAAACTTTAATATTTATTCAAATTAAGAAAAGGAGTTAAGAAACGTTTTATTTTTTTTTCCTCTGTGATAATTTATTTAGTTCCTCTGTGATAGTTTATGGTAAGAAATTGATGAGTTTTCATTTGTTTCTTAGAGGTTATGATATTGATATACACAAGTTAAATTATTCTGTAAATATACTGTATAAAGCATTATATTTCTGATTTTTTTTTTCAAATAATTGATAAAATTTTTGCAATATTCAATAAATTAAACTTTTATTTGAAAATATAAAATATTGAACTTATTTAATTTCAATATAGCATTAAAATGATGAAATAATTAATTAGAAAAACAAATAGATATTTTAATTGATAATTTTTTTGTTAAAACAGTGAATTAATTTTATTGAATCAATCTTCGTGACATTTAGTAAGTCAAATATTTATTTAAAAATACAAAATATTATTTGATTCAGTTACTATATGCATATTGATGTAATGAAATAAGCAATTAGAAAAGCAAATATGCATTTGAATAAATAAAAATTTTTTAAAACAATAAATTAATTTTATTCAACCAATATTTGTGATGTTTAGTAGAATCAAATATTTATTTTAAAAAATGAAATATTTATTTGACTCAATTGAAATATTTGTATTAATGTAACAAAATATTTTATGTGCCGCCCGCACCTAAGGGATTTCATTAATTCAATTAAGCCTTACTTAATCCAAATAAATTTTTCTCAGTGTAGTATCATCTAATATTACCATTTTGTCAATTATTTGAGAAAAAAAATCATAAATATAATGCTTTATACAGTATATATACAAAATAATTTAACTTGTGTATGTCAATATCATAACCTCTAAGAAACAAATGAAAACTCATCAATTTCTTACCATAAACTATCACAGAGGAACTAAATAAATTATCACAGAGGAAAAAAAAATAAAACGTTTCTTAACTCCTTTCTTTATTTAAATAAATATTAAAGTTTGATTGCACGCATTCATATGAGAACATACATGATGCATCTAGGAACACATGAGACGAGTATAAAATTATCAACGTGACACACGTAATATACGTGCATTCATATGTGTTAACCTAGGTGTATATACGTGTATACCGAGCTATTTTTATACACGTATACCTCGTTGTCTATGCTCGTATAGCGAGGCATGTAAACGCGGCTAGATAGCGCGGGATACTATTGTACCGAGCTGTTTTTATACACGTATACCTCGCTGTCTATGCTCGTATAGCGAGGCATGTATACGCGGGTAAATAGCGCGGCATATTATTGTACCGAGCTGTTTCTACCGTGGTTTATATTTAACGCGGTTAATATGCTAGTATACCGAGCTACATTTATACACGTATGCCTCGTTGTCTATGCTCGTATAGCGAGGCATATATACGCGGGTAAATAGCGCAGCATACTATTGTACCGAGCTGTTTATACCGTGGTGTATATTTAGCGCGGTTAATATGCTAGTATGCCGAGCTATTTTTATACACGTATGCTCGTATAGCGAGGCATGTATACGCGGGTAAATAGCGCGGCATACTAGTGTACCGAGCTGTTTATACCGTGGTGTATATTTAGCGCGGTTAATATGCTAGTATACCGAGCTATTTTTATACACATATGCCTCGTTGTCTATGCTCGTATAGCGAGGCATGTATACGCGGGTAAATAGCGCGGAATAATATTGTACCGAGCTGTTTATACCGTGGTGTATATTTAGCGCGGTTAATATGCTAGTGTACCGACCTATTTTTATACACGTATGCTTATACAGCGAGGCATGTATACGCGGGTAAATAGCGTGGCATACTGTTGTACCGAGCTGTTTATACCGTGGTGTATATTTAGCGCGGTTAATATGCTAGTATATCGAGCTATTTTTATACACGTATGCTCGTATAGCGAGGCATGTATACACAGGTAAATAGCGCGGCATACTAGTGTACCGAGCTGTTTCTACCGCGGTGTATATTAAGCGTAGTTAATAAGCTAGTATACCGAGCTATTTATACCGTGGTATATATTTAGCATGGTTAATATGCTAGTATACCGAGCTGTTTATAACGCGGTGTATATTTAGCGCGGTTAATATACTAGTATAACGAGCTGTTTATACGGCGGTGTATATTTAGCGCGGTTAATATACTAGTATACCGAGCTGTTTATACCGCGGTGTGTATTTAGCGTGGTTGATATGCTAGTATACCAAGCTGTTTATACCGCGGTGTGTATTTAGCTTCGTTAATATGCTAGTGTACCGAGCTGTTCATACCGCGGTGAATATGCGCATGTAAATAGCTTGGTCATTTGCGCGTGTATGCGTACTGAGATTACTATGCCGAGATGTGTGTGCGCGTGTTAATAGCTTGGTTATTTATACGTATATGCATACCGAAGATACTACTGTAAGTTTATACCTAGCTATTGATACGCGTATACCAGGTTATATATAATCGTATACCGAATGATGAATGCACGTGTAAATAGCTTGGTTATGTCGTATCATACTATGTATATAATATCATACCGAGTCAAGAAAACACGTGTAAATAGATAGGTTATATCGTATCATACATGCACGTCTAATGCGATTGACGCTAGGGCTATTTTTGAGAACTTGTATAAAATATAAGTATATCGAGGATACATCTTTTAAACGCTTAGTTGTAGCAATCGGATTTAAAACCACGGGATTTTTCACGAGTGTGAATAATTTATGCAAGCTCTTTTCGCATGCATATTACATTTGCTAGAACGATCTTCGGTTGATATCAAGTATTTTTATAATTAATGAAACGATCACAAAAAAAGCTACTGTGTAATAATGAAATGTTTACTCGGTATCTCTATATGGCTTGTTATACGTATTTACTCCTATTGTATATAAAATACTTAACAAATAAAAAAATATCAAATTGTTATTTTGTATCGTATGGTTGATTCAAGAATAATCATGAACCACGATTCAGCATACTGGAGCAAATTTTACCGTTATTAATTTATCACAGGTGGAATTTTGAATTGCCGAACTTCCATGCTACTGTGAATACAGCCATAGAATTATTTGTTGTGAATGTTATACTATGACATTTATTTATTACATTTTCTAATAGATTTTCGATACGGAAATTCGCCATAATGGCAGCACTTGTAAATTTATGAAAATCAAAATAATAAGAGAAAAATTAATATGAAAATCATGGGCTTTTGCTCAGGTCTGGAAAGTGAAGTAACGGTCAGTGTTATAATAATATTTGTACTCAAATTTGTATTTTGCTTATCGGCCACCATGAGCACTGTATCATTTGCAAAGTAGTGATGATTTATGCATATTTCAATAAGGCTTGAATTCATAAACGTGACTTGAGTACTGAATATAATTTGGAACTCAAGTATTGTTACTTGAGTATCAGTTGTTACTTCAATTTAGTGTTAATCACACAGAGACTCGCTGGTGAATATGTAATACTCAATCAAAGTAACAATTGATATTCAAGTGACGACACTTAAGTTTCAAACTATATTCAATACTCAAGTCACGTCTATGAATTTGAGCCCAAATAATATTTCAATATTTACAATTGAATTATTCATCGTAAAAATATTTTAAAAAGTGACATTTATGACTTTAAAATTCATCAAAAATTCAAGCAAACGTGCTATAGGAAAATTAATTTTTTATTAGTGTTTATATTATATTTTTATGTTTAAAAAAATTATACTTGAGCAACTTATAAACTATTAAATAAAGTCGAATAATATTTGAAATTCATATTTCTTCCATTTCATGTTTTCAAAAGAGTTCAATTATTCATATTACATCATAAATTTACGAAATTCTTTCTGTTTTATCATTCATACACGGAACAATCACGTCGCGACAATGTGCGGTCAGTCTGGTAGTATTCTAAAACATTAATAACACATGAATATATATATGTATGTATATATATATATATATATATATATATATATATATATATATATATATATATACAGTATCGCTCAAAAGTTCGGAAACATTTTTTTTTCAAAGACTCAAATTCAAATCGTTATATCTTAGAAACGCTTTGATGAATTCAAAAAATTCAAACAGCGTTTTGAAGATCAGACAAAATACTATCTTTTCATAAGCTGTAGAATATTTTAAACTCTTTTTTAACTTAATTTTTTGAATTATTGAAAATTTTTGAATTGTTACGCTTTTTTTAATTTTAATCAATGAACCGTAACTTTTTAAAGAATTGATAAAATAAAAAAATTCAAAATCGATTGCAAAGTAGAGAAAATTTTCTAAAAGAATGTCATTGATCAATTTTTAATATCTATTTCATGTGCAGAGTTGCAAGCGTGCGAAAATGGAGCAAATAACAAAATAATTTTTCAGGTGCAATAACATTTTCCATGTTTCTTCATGTTCTGATGCGCTTACAATTGTTGTTTATATATAAATTGTGTATACATTGAATCTAGAATATATAGTTGTAAATAGATGCCGGAATATGAAAAAAATATGGAATATTTTATTGCACCTGAAAAATTATTTTCTTATTTGCTCCATTTTTGCACGCTTGTAACTCTGCACACGAAATAGATATTAAAAATTAATTGAAGACAATCTTTTAGAAAATTTTCTCTACTTTGCAATCGATTTTGAATTTTTTAATTTCATCAATTCTTTAAAAAATTACAATTGATTGATTAAAATTCGTAAAAATTCGTAAAAATTAAAAAATTTTCAATCATTAAAAAATTAAATTAGAAAAAGTTTGAAATATTCTACAACTTATAAAAATATAGTATTTTATCTGATCTTTAAATCCCGTTTAAATTTGAGTCTTTGAAAAAAAAAAAAAAATATTTCCGAACTTTTGAGCGTACTATATATATATAATTTATTTACCCCGCACAATGCCACGCAACACCAGTGATACAACTACCGACCTGGGCGCTTTAAATAAAAAAAAGTAATTAATTAACGAGATTTTTTTTACCGGTATCACGAGACGACATGATACCAAAGAAGATAGACGCTTATAGAAGGATTCTTCTGGGTTAAATTTTTCGTCTGGAAACCTGGGTAACACTTTAACATTGTTTGTATATCTATACATATGAAAAATTTGATATATATAGATATAAAAATACATGGGATCTAGTGGCGCCCTCAGCCACTCATTTTTGGCAGAAACTTCCCATTTAAGAGTACGCTTCTATAAGCGTCTATATTCGTTGATGATACGTATAGCAGATGCGCGTGGCGGCCATTACACACTCATCGATAGCCACTGTGTGTGAGCGCCAATACTGCGGTAGTAGCCAGTAAAGCGAAGACCTATACACTACAATCTAGCAACGACAGCGCGTGCCTCAGGAGGCAATACATCGTAAAGAAGAGGTAGAAGGTAGAAAAAAAAATATATATATATATATGGAGTAACAGACATGGGAAGATCCGCACGCTAGCGGAGCGAATTCAAAATGCTGGCGCGTCGATCTTTCGCGCATTAAGCGAAGAGAGACAGAGAATGAGAATGAAAGAAAGATGGAGCGTTGGAGAGCGAATTGTATGATTCTTCTCCCTTCTCTTAGATACAATAAGACGCATCTACACACATGTGCGCAGCTTGGGGAACTGGGCGAGTAATTATAAATTTCATAAAAAATAATTATTAAAATAAATGCGGAATCGTTTGCAGATTTTGCAATATGCATTAAAATAATTGTGGAAACAATGGTTTTCGAGAAAATTAAAATAATGTATTTTAGGATCCTAAAAAAGAAAATACGGCTACTGCTTACAAATCGTGCGTAAACATAATAAAAATCATTGGAATCGATTGCAATTTAATTGCGGATTCCATAGATGTTTTCATAATTAGCGTAACCCTTGTAATTATAAAGAAAATAATTTTTTTATCATTTATTTACTATTATTATTTATTTTTAAAATGTTCTTTTAAAAACAGTTAGCTAAAGTTTAAATAATTCTAACATGAATTCATTTAAATAATTATGAAAATATCTATGGAATCCGCAATTAAATTGCAATCGATTCCAATGATTTTTATTATATTTATGCACGATTTGTAAGCAGTAGCCGTATTTTCTTTTTTTAGGATCCTAAAATACATTATTTTAATTTTCTCGAATACCATTGTTTCCACAATTAATTTAATGCATATTGCAAAATCTGCAAACGATTCCACAATTGTTTAAATATTATTTTTATTAAAATTCATGATTATTTGATTTATACGGTGCGGCTGGTGGGGGTAATAGTAAATGAATACTAGAAAAAATTATCTTCTCTATAATTACACGGGTTACGCTAATTATGAAAACATTTATGGAATCCGCAATTAAATTGCAATCGATTCCAATGATTTTTATTATATTTATGCACGATTTGTAAGAAGTAGCCGTATTTTCTTTTTTTTAGGATCCTAAAATACATTATTTTAATTTTCTCGAAAACCATTGTTTCCACAATTAATTTAATGCATATTGCAAAATCTGCAAACGATTCCACAATTGTTTAAATATTATTTTTATTAAAATTCATGATTATTTGATTTATACGGTGCGGCTGGTGGGGGTAATAGTAAATGAATATTAGAAAAAATTATCTTCTCTATAATTACACGGGTTACGCTAATTATGAAAACATCTATGGAATCCGCAATTAAATTGCAATTGATTCCAATGATTTTTATTATGTTTACGCACGATTTGTAAGCAGTAGCCGTATTTTCTTTTTTTAGGATCCTAAAATACATTATTTTAATTTTCTCGAAAACCATTGTTTCCACAATTAATTTAATGCATATTGCAAAATCTGCAAACGATTCCACAATTGTTTAAATATTATTTTTATTAAAATTCATGATTATTTGATTTATACGGTGCGGCTGGTGGGGGTAATAGTAAATGAATATTAGAAAAAATTATCTTCTCTATAATTACACGGGTTACGCTAATTATGAAAACATCTATGGAATCCGCAATTAAATTGCAATCGATTCCAATGATTTTTATTATGTTTACGCACGATTTGTAAGCAGTAGCCGTATTTTCTTTCTTTAGGATCCTAAAATACATTATTTTAATTTTCTCAAAAACCATTGTTTCCACAATTATTTTAATGCATATTGCAAAATCTGCAAACGATTCCGCATTTATTCTAATAATTATTTTTTATGAAATTTATAATTACTCGCCCAGTTCCCCAAGCTCATGTGCGCTCATGTATATGTGCTCTCTTTGCGATATGGTAACAGGCTATAAGCGCCTGTCGAATTGGACTCAAACACAAGGCTATCTGTAGAAAAGTAAGTGATGGACGATTAATCATATGATGGAAATCTGAGAACCGTGATTGGAGGAGAAGATATTAGAAAAAGATAGAATATTAAATACAAAATGAAGAAGAAGGAAGTTTCCATTGGATTCTCATTCTGTCGTCGTCCTCGTATCGCACCAAAGCTTCCAAAATTAACCGTCTAAATTATAGTTTTTTTTTTATTTTCAAAGGTGACTTTTTCGTTGTTGGAGGGACCCAGAAGAAGAGAAAGGGATAAAGAGCCCTCCTGAAAATGATCACGGAATTTATGATGCAATATTTTGAGTCACTTTTTGCGCAACTTTTCCAAAAATGTAATATAAAATAAATTATAAATATTTTATTTTTAATTTTATTTTACATAATTTAAAAGATGTTAAAATACAAAATCAAAAATATTTAGAGCATGATTTAATTGTTTACGTTTAAGAGTCGGTCGTATAGCTCTTTCGTCGTCTAATCTAAATTTTCGTTGTGATTGATTAATTAAACATTTTTATACAAATGTAGGTACTGAACGCTGTAAAGCAAAAAATGAGCAGAGGATTCTATTCTATGAAAAAATATTAAATTTTCATTATTTTCCGAGTCCCAAACGGCAAAAATGAAGTCAAGTTCAACTGTTCTTTCTGTTTTGGACTATACTCGAAAAATAATGAAAATTTTATATTTTTCCATAAAATAGAATCCTTTGCTCGTTTTTCGCTCTACAGCGCTCAGCCCCTACATTTGTATATACATATTTAATTTATTAATTATAACGAAAATTTAGATTAGACAAGGATAAAGCTATACGGCTGACTCTTAAAGAATTAATTTGGAAAAATATTTGAAATAAATTCAAAATTCTTTATCTAAATTATTGAAGGAGTGTTGATAAAATAAAAACATTTTTGAAAATTAAGAAGTTTAATTTTTATGATCTATCATACACACACATACACGCCTACACACATACACATTCTAATGTGTATGTGTGTAGGCGTGTATGTGTGTGTATTTGTATACATGTGCATGTGTGTATCGATGGTGCGGCGAAAAAAGACATCTTCAAATTTACGGAGAAATAAAAACATCTTCAAGAGTGCAGCGAAAAAAACAGCCCTTGAAAATTTTCACCGTGTTTTCAAGGGGTGCTTTTCTTCAAAATGCTCCAGGAGGCTGCAAAGTTGGCCAAAACAGCTTTTTTAATTCTCTGAAGCAACCTATGCATTTAAGCATGAAAAGTAATCAATAAAAGTATCAGAGAATAAAAAAACCTACAATTTGGGTACTGCCGCGATTATTTTCGTCAATTAGTTATTGCAATAAAGCCAAAAAACCATAAAAAATGGCCATTTCTTGAATATTAATTATTCATTGCAAAAATAATTTTTTAAATATTTTTAAGTTTTCAAAACAAAGCCTTCTCGAATACGAACAGAAAGAGAGGTTGTAACAGCAAATCGGTTAATTTGTTGCTGAGATATTCCCTATTATTTATCCCAATACGCATGATGTTTATTCCTATAATTTTTTTTTGGCTTAAACTCTTCATGAAGGTTCAAATTTTCATATTTCGTTAAGAGCAAATAAAAAAATTGAATTGCAATATTTTTTATAACGCTTTAAAAAATATGTTGTTTTTTTTATAAATAAATGAAGCTGGGGCTTTATTTATAACTTTTACGAATTTGCTATTTGAATATTCTTATAGCTGTGTTCGAAACGAAGATTTTAAAGAATAAAGAACTCTCTAAGGCCAATAGGAGCCAAGATAAGATTTTTTTTGTTTTTTTAAATCACAGCCACTTTGTTTATAACAATTAAGGAACGAATCAAGCGTCATTTTTTAGTTGAAGACTTATATTTTAAAAATCTATGATTAGATTTTGAAAAATGCGACTCTTCATTATTAAAACTAAAATAATAACATACAAATAATAACGTCAAAGTCGGAGTCGTGGTGGGAATGCTTATCTTTGCGCGTGAGGAAAGTTAACGAAGGACCCCGTTCCAATAAAATTCGTAAAAATTAACCGTATCTCCGTAAATAATGGACCGATTTTTAAGTATTTTTTTTTAATCTGCGGTACGTTGAAAAATTATTAATATTGGTGCAAATAGTTTTTCAAAATAGGGTGTATTTAAGTTAAAACAACTGTACCTAATATGGACACCGTAAACGCAAATGATTGTTGAGGCTCACTAAATCAATATTTTTAGACGTGTAATGCCTTATTTTAAAGATAAAAGAAAAAACTTTAAAATGAGATATTATGAGTTTCATTACGATCAATATTTACGAAATGCGTGGATTTACGTAAATGTTGTAAATAAACTTACCTCATTATTCCTCGTAATTATTATATTTGGAACCTAGAGACAAGTTTAATTAAAATTTTTATTGTTTCTATATTTTAACTAATTATTGTAATTGATTTTTGGTTTCAATAAATAAAAAAATAATTATCAATAATTGCAAAAATTTTAATAGTAATAATAAAAATTGTTATCTCGTTTTTTTTTACTTTTCTTTGTTTTTCATGCAAAAAATTTTTTTCATCAATAAATATATTTTTATTTTCTTTCTAAAATTAAACTACAAAGATTTTGATATAAGAAATATTTTTAAAATAACTCAGAAAAAATCGATAAACAAAGGGTAATCGGAAAATTTAAATTTGTATTTAAATAAACATTGAATTTCAGAATTTCAACATCAAAATCTTTGTATAATCGCGATAGTACTCAAATTGTAGGTTTTTTTATTCTCTAATACTTTTATTTATTACTTCTTTTGCTATAATGCATAGGTTGCTTCAGAGAATCAAAAAAGCTGTTTTGGCCAACTTTGCAGCCTCCTGGAGCATTTTCTACCGTTTTTTTGGTTAAATTTTATAAAGGGTATGTTTTTCCATCGCCCTTCACAACTTTATATAGGTTTCATTAAGAGCATGACGAAGCTGTCCGCCTTCTAATAATATTTCCAATCTTAACTTATGAATAAACGATGCGTTTAATTGAGTTTTTTTGCTATAAAGAAAAAATTTGTAAGATTAAACTCTAGTGCGGACAACTCAAGAAAATCACCAAAATATTATACATACAAAGTTATAATAAAAACTTTCAATTTATCGTATTTTAAGGTTAGGTTTGTCGAGTTTGATATCTAATTTCCAATCCAAGCTCATAAAAAAATAACAAGTCCAAATGATTTTTTATTTTAACCAAAATTATTGTATTAATATAGCTTTAGTGCGGACAAGTCATTATATTTGTTTAATTTATGAATTTAAAAAGATATTGATAAAATAAAAAAAGCAAAACTCGATTGCTGCAGCTCCGACATGCCGTTAAGCCCCTAATTAATGCCTAAAATAGCTTTTTTTTGCTCTATTGATTGGATTATTAGCACTCCTTTAATAATTTACATAAAGAATTTTCAATTTATTTTAAAGATTTTTTCCAAATTAATTTTTTAAACGTGGACAATTAAATCATGCTCTAATTATTTTTAATTCTGTATTTTAACATCTTTTAAATTATGTCAAATAAAATTAAAAAAAAATATTTATAATTTATTTAATATTATACTTTTGGAAAAGATGCGCAATTAGTTGCGCAAAAAGTTGCGTCACTTTTGGCTCGATAAAGTGACACGAAAAGTGATATAAAAAGTGACACAAAAAGTGACGCAAAATATTGCATCATAAGTTCCGCGATCATTTTCAGGAGGGAGGGTAAGGATTTCCTTGTGGTTTTTTTCTTCGAAGACGAGGCCCAGGCAATTATTATCGTCGCCGGTAGCGACCAGGAACCAAGAGAGAAAGAAAGAGAGATCGAGCGACCATTATCGCCATGCACCAGCCACCCACCCAACTTCAACTTCATCGTTGTCTGTAACGACCCGCGCAAGTTTTGTTGTTTTTGTTTAACAACGGTGAGTGAGCTGCGCCCAGATAAAATGTATGTTACATTTTTTTTTGTAAATCAACAGCTCTCGTCGACTTAAAATTAGAATCAGTAAATATTAAGAAGTGGTTTCGTGATTTGTGCGTTTAAAATTATTTAATGTTACAAGAATTATAATAAATGAAAATTTCTTTTTTCTTGATTGAAAAGGGTTTGATAAGAACTGTAAAAATTGAGCGTTGTAACATTATAAGATTTAGAGGATAGACCATGATAGCGCGAGTGTGCGAGTCACATAGCCACGTGTTATCCAGAATAAATTTAACCGTAGTTAAACCAAATCCCGATGCTTATTAAGCGACTAATTGTTGAAGAAAAATCCTTTCCTTTCTTTTACGCGTAATAGAGAAGTGATAAAATTTCATTTTTTTTCTGCTAACACGTGGGCGCGTATTGAGCTCAAAGAGTGAGAGAGAGAAAAAGAGAGAAACGAAGCGGATCTAAACGGCTGAGTGAATTCTGTAAAGATTTTTTTTTCTTCTTTTGTGAATTATCAACGGCTAGATTAAATTATAACTTTATTTGTGTTTCGGTTAAGTGAATGATATACATTGAGAAACTGAAATAGACTAAATTTAAATAAATTTATTGAATTTGAAAATAAATTTAACTTTTTTTGTAAGTTATGGGTCATGAGAGAGCGTGGTTAGATTAGAAAAATTAAATAATCTGTAAGACCAAGTGTTAGTAATAAAAATTATCGATTGAATAATTGTTTTAAATTTACATAATAGTTTTGTATGCGTTCGTCACTCTCCCATTTGCAGGCATAAATTTCACTATGACAGAGCCATCTCTCGATCCAATGCAGCCTGAGAATCGTGCTTGCGGCAAGTAGCTGATGGTGTGTCTGGCGCCCTTTATATATAAATCGTTTTTTTTTGACATACCGACATTGCATGTGAGAACCGGCTCACAGATAGATATTAGATATTTATCATACTTGCTATGGATTCTAATTTTTTTATAGTAAATTCTCAAATCTCAAAAGAGAGAGAGAGAGAGAGAGAGAGAGAGAGAGAGAGAGAGAGGAGGAGGAGGAGGAGGAGGAGAAAGAGCGTGGAGGGAGTCATACAGATCTACAATTAAGCAAAATGAAAATTAAAAAAATTTTCAGTTGGAAAATCGTTATATTATATTAGTTCCGGTCCGAAATACCGAAGCAAACACGTTGAGTAGTTTTCTATATGTTTCAAGAAAAATTTTAAGCCTAAGTACGTCTAAATCGAAGTTGCTAGAAAAACGGTATAAAAGCTCGAAAATGGCAAAAAATCGATTTCCCAGTTTTTTGTCATTTTTAAAATGTCGCATCTCCGTCAATTTTAGGTCTCTTTAAGCGATTAAAAAAAGGAATAAAATATACTCTTCAAGCTAAAGACATCACATTTTGTAGAATTAAAAAAATATTAAGATTTCGAATTTCTACAGTCGTTTGAAAACAGGCAAAAATGATAAAAACGTGCCTCTGCTTTTGAACAGCTAGCTGCGAAAGTATACATTTTTCATTATAAATGCTGATGATTATTTTTGAACACAGCGAAGAGACAAAGAAAATGCGAGGTCATCAATTATCAAAATCTGAATTGATTTGAAGATTTAGCAGGCATTTGAATTAGTGTAAAAAATTGCTAAAAATTGCTAAATTTTAGGTCTTCAAATGAGCATAACACAACTGAAAATTTGTCTAAAGAACTAAAATTTTGGCTAAGTTCTTAATTGATATAGTTCTTTAACATACCCAAGCAGCAGCAAAATCGGTAACTTACCTGCTCCTAGGTTTTTTAAAAAAGTAGAAGAATGGTTCATATATGGAACGTTATTTCTCAACCAGAACACCTCTGCGACCAGAAGAGATTCTAACCGATTTTAATGATTTTGGGCTTAAAATTTTCGTGTTTTAATTCTTTTTTGGAAACCGTTTGGCGCTTTTCAGAATTTCAATATGGTGACTCGAAACGGCCGCTGGAAATTACAAAAAAATGGAGTGCACCAATTAAAAAGTATATAAAACGGAAAGTTTATATCCAATATGGTCGTTTTCGGGTTTAAAGTATTGTGGGAGAACAGCATTCAATTACTTATATAGTCGTATGGAAAAATTAAAAATGGCGGACCCAAGATAATGGTCCAAAATTTGAAAACCATGTAAACTTTTGCTAAATTTTAGGTCTTCAAATGAGCATAACACAACTGAAAATTTGTCTAAAGAACTGAAATTTTGGCTAAGTTCTTAATTGATATAGTTCTTTAACATACCCAAGCAGCAGCAAAATCGGTAACCTACCTGCTCCTAGGTTTTTTAAAAAAGTAGAAGAATGGTTCATATATGGAACGTTATTTCTCAACCAGAACACCTCTGCGACCAGAAGAGATTCTAACCGATTTTAATGATTTTGGGCTTAAAATTTTCGTGTTTTAATTCTTTTTTGGAAACCGTTTGGCGCTTTTCAGAATTTCAATATGGTGACTCGAAACGGCCGCTGGAAATTACAAAAAAATGGAGTGCACCAATTAAAAAGTATATAAAACGGAAAGTTTATATCCAATACGGTCGTTTTCGGGTTTAAAGTATTGTGGGAGAACAGCATTCAATTACTTATATAGTCGTATGGAAAAATTAAAAATGGCGGACCCAAGATAATGGTCCAAAATTTGAAAACCATGTAAACTTTTAAGAACTCAATCGATTTGAACCACATTTGGTATAAGGAGGTTTTCGGGGACGCTGATTAAGAATTCAAGGTCAGACTTACTAAATCCAATATGGTGGATCCAATATGATGGATGAAATAATAAAAAATTAATCTTTTCGCACCAAATTAGGTACATAGAGGATTTCGGGGTCGCTGAGAATAAATCTTAGGTTACTTTGAATACGTAAGCTTTTGAAATATGTAATACCGATGGTGTAAGACTGAATCTTTTATTTAGTTTTCTAAAAGTCCTATCATAATCTTGTTTAGAGTAGTGATATAATGCAACATTTAGAAATTTAGATTTTGTTCAGTTGAAAAGATCAGTATATTTTAATATTGGGTCATTTTCTTTGTCTTGCAAACTAGCCCGAGTAGCTAAACTTGTTAATACACCCCCTACTAATAAGGATAAGTGTGTCATTCGGCATTTATACCAAAATCTTTTTTATGGTGTTCTAAATTCGACATTTGGTACTGATTCTTGAAAGGCTGATTTGCCCAATCTGTGAAATAAATAAGGTTTTTTAAATGTGGAACTCTCTTTAATATAGCGGGAATCAAGTTTATTTGTGCTAAGTATACGGCCGTTGTATTATGAGTTGTATAATCGGAAAGTATAACAAAGCTGCAGTACTTTAACTCTTTACTTTCTTTGTAGTTTAGATAAAGTATATAGAAAAACTAAATTTTGACGCTAGTCATTGCCCCAGGTTTTACATTGTTACAATATCTATATATTAGTACTATATAGATATGCAGGCTGTGTATAAGCTAAGGTGATAGATTCCTAAAATTGCCTCACTCTTCCTATTCGCTCCGCGCTTCTATGCATGTCTATATTCGTTGGTTTAGAATACAAGATGAAATGCTGCATTGATCATTGTTATAATGGAAGTCACTCAAGAATTCTGATTGTTTTTTAGATATAAAATGATGAGGTATAAGTTTTTGTAATCTGTTAAATGATTCAGGTACAAATTCATGGATATCAAGGCATTCTTTTCTCAATGTACTCTAGTCAGTTGCTTGCCAAATGCTAAAAATAATATTGTTTACGTCATTTTGCAATAAAACAGAAAGTACGTACTCTTCAAAGTCCAATAGCTTTGAACATTTTTCATAGGTTCTTAAATAACAAGCAGGCTTCGGATTTTCGCAAAGACAATATTGAATGCAATCACGATATCCTTGTAAATAATGAGTAGATTCTTTTCTTAGTTCACTTAGATTACAAGCTTCAACCGTTGTCTTAAAATTTTGGTGTATTATGCATACGCAGACACTGTGAGTGACCCTTGCTCCCACGATGACACACCATTTAGGCCTTAATTCAGCAAATTTATTGAAGCTTATTTGTGTTTCTTTATTACTTTCTTTAAAATTATTAAACAAAATCTTTATATCAAACAAAAGCAATCTTTTTGGGACGTGAATTATCTCATCATCTTGTTTTACTTTTATAACGTCTTTTTTGTTAGGCATTACTCTGTTGTTGATATCGGAGTTATAATAATCCAGTATCTTATTTATTGTACTCGTAGGCAAAGACTTGCCTTTTTTTCGATCAGAAGTTGATAAAATGCCAGATTTATTTCTTAAATCTCTTGCCTGTTTAGCCATTCTCATAGAAACATTGAACTCCTGCATGATTTCTCGTAAAGACCAGCTATTGGGTAGCATTGTAAAAATACTTACCTTTAATGGATCATTCTCTGGAAGAGAAAACTTTTCTTTCAGTGCGTCCATGATTTATTCTAATTTATTTTTTCTAGTTCTGAGAATTTCCACATCTTCCATCTGAACACTTTCATCATTTTCAGGTTCCACACCACATTCTTTCATGGAAACGCGAGTTCTATTTTGAGAACCTACGTTTGATGCAGAGTTATCATAGTTTAACTTTCTTGTCTGACGAATTAAATAGTATTCAGAAATATTGGTATGTCGGGATAAGAAGTCTTTTGACACGCGACGGAGGCCCTTTCCTTTATGCCCTTGTTCATTGAAGGGATTACAACATCTATCATGATGCACACTTTTTTTCGATTTAGGCATCACAATCACTCTTATTTTAGAAAAAATAATAATTACTAGTTAAATAAATCTGAACAGTGAAGAATAATATACTATGTAAATGTTACGACTCCGCTTTCAAGATAAAATGAATTGTAGCCACGTAACGGATGGTTTATATAACAACTAAATTGAAATCGAAATTGCAAATTGCGACATCAATACACGAAAGATATATACTTAAATATTGTACACTTTTTTTCTCAATAGAATTAATTTCGTCAATTCTTAATAAATTCAAACATTTCAAAAATTTATTTTCTCTAGTACAGATCTTTAGGGTATAGGATAACAGGGTATTTAGGTTTAACAGCTCATCGTTTTAAAATTTTACGTATGAAAAAATTATTTTGTTAATTCTAAATGAATTGAAGCATTTTAAAAGTTTATTTTTCCTATTGTAGTGTTCTAATGTATAAGATTCCTGGGTATTAAGGTTTAATTTCATTAATTTTTTATCAAAAACTTATTTTCTCTAGTACAAGATTTTGGAGTATAGGGTTACTAGGTATTTAGGTTTAAATACTAAGGGTTTTGGAATTTTCCCCTATACAGGTCTTCAAGGGGTAAGGTTATTGAGTATTTAGGTTTGAAAGCTCGTGGTTGCAACATTTTACGTGTATCAAAATTAAATTCGTTAATTTTAAATAAATTTCAGCTTCCCAAAATTTATTTTATCTGGTATAGGGTTCTAAGGTATAGAAATAACGTTCCATATATAAAACTGGGCGAAAACTATCACTTTCAAAATATGCGACAAAAACAATCATTTTTTATCGAACGTCAGACAAAACTATCATTTCTTATCGTATACCAGACAAAACTATAATTTAAAAAAAAATTCTTGTAAAAAAAAAACATTATCAAATGAAAGCCAACGAAAACTATCATTTGTTCTTATGTCCCAGACCAAACTATCATTTTCGAAAAGTTTGGACAAAAATAATTAAATATTTTAATGAACTCACCTGTGAAATCCAATTATAATTGATTAGGCGCTTCCTCTCGAGAGATCAAATGTTAGTCCCTGTACTTTACGCCAGTGTTACTACAATTTAAAAAAAAAACAGCCTCATGCGTCCAATGTATTGCCCCACTCTTCATTCTTTTAAAGTATTGCTATAATTAAGTATTTTATGAAGTTGATGGCCTTTCTGCCAGGTTAGAGAAAATAGTTCACACCTTTCAATTCTTTTCAACGTTTCGGACATTTTATTGATATATGTCCCTCATCAGGAGCACTAATAAGAAAAATACAAAAAACAAAACGCAATTAAGAATGTTGGAATTGCAGCGAATCTTCAACAAGGCAATAGTTTTACCGGTAAACCAAAAAAGACTTACATTATATATCACCAAGTATCACTTTAGTTCGTCAATGCTTAATGAACATATCAAGCTACTATTTATATAAGATACATTAAACTCTGTATATATATATATATATATATATATATATATATATATAATTCAACACATGTAGCAAAGTAAACAACACAAACGATATGCGAGCGTTAGATTCGAATAAATTAGTTTTAAGCTGCGCAGAATCTATAACAAAATTTCATCTTTTTTTAGCCTGGTTTTATATTTATTGAGTATGATTATTTTAAATTGTTTATTCAAGTACAATTTTTTTTGTGAATGTAAATAGCTTCCGAAAATAATCTCTTTTGTTTATTAATTTCATAATCTAAAATCTTTATTGTATCAAAATTCATAAAATGCTTATTCTCGCTAGCATGTGAGTACAAGGATGAATTAATGTTCTTATTATTGTATTTTCTAACGTGTTCTTTGAGTCTAATGCCCAATCGTCTACTCGTTTGGCCCACATACGCTGAACTACAATTTTTACAATTAATTTTATATACAGTCGACGATCTGAGTCCCGCCGTCTTCTCCTCCATCGACTCGCTCGTGCGTTACCCCCACTCGCTGACTAAAAGAATTTGTTTCCAAACATTCTGAGTCCCACCGCTGCTCTATGCGACTTTTTCACTTGTAAAAATGGGTTTATTAATTTCATTTTTTTGTTTAGGATACAACAAATGTTTATTGAAATAAAAAGTAACAAAGAAATAATACAATATTGCATAATTCTTATTTATATCTATTGAAAAAAATATAAAAATTAAACTAGATATATTTAATCAATCAATATAATGTTATTTATTTGAAAATTTAAGTGATTGCTTTATAAATAAAAGATAAAATAAATCTTATTTCATTTCATTTTCATAATAACAATGAGTATTTAGTTCATCAATAAATAATATATTCTTTAATTTTTAAATTTATGTTACCTATAAATAAGAAAATTTAATTTTTATATTTTTTATAGTAAATATAAATGAGAATTATGCAATATTACAATATTTTTTTTTACCTTTTATTTCAATAAACATTTGTTGTATCCTAAACAAAAAAATGAAATTAATAAACCCATTTTTACAAGTGAAAAAGTCGCATAGAGCAGCAGTGGGACTCAGAATGTTTGGAAACAAATTCTTTTAGTCAGCGAGTGGGGGTAACGCACGAGCTAGTCGATGGAGGAGAAGGCGGCGAGACTCAGATCGTCGACTGTACAACATTGGCGTTATCAATCTTTTTGTTTTTATCTTTACCCATTTTTATGATGCTATCAAATTTATTAATCATAGTATAAATTCCATTAGTCTTATGTTTATTGAAAAATTTTCTTAAAAAACCATCAAATTCATTAACAAAAGGTAAACACATCAAAGGTTTGTTTTTGCTATTCACTTCATTATTTTTATTTTTGTAACAATATGATTATTAATCATCTTCAATCTAACTTCAATATGTTTATTGATTATTCTTTGTAAAAACTCGTGTGTGAAAGCAGCACTGATCTATCAACCAAAGAATAAATAACTCCAATTTTATTACTTAGTGGATGATGTGAATCAAAATTTAAATACCGTCCAGAAGAGGTTGGCTTTTGATACCAATTGGTTATAATTTTTTGATTTTCATTAATAATAATCTCAATATCTAAAAAGTTAATACTGTTATTTTTCGCTCGTTCCACTGTGAATTTTAAGTATTTATTATAAGAGCTGAAAACATTAAGAGTAAAATCAATTTTATTCTTTGGAATACACAAAACAATGTCATCAACGTATCCATAATAAAAAATAGGTTTATAATCAAGATTTTTTAATGACTCTATTTCCAAATCCTTCATGATAATATCAGATAAAATAGGGCTTATTGGATTACCCATAACCAATCTAAATAATTGTTTATAAAATTTTCCATTAAAATGAAAAAAATTATTTTCAAAAATAAATTTGATAACATTCAGAAACTCACTACAACTCATGTTTATTTTATTATACAGTTGTGACCATCTCTTTTCTATAGCATTACACGCTAAATCGACGGGAACATTAGTAAACAAACTCACGACATCTAAACTTATAATCCTATGGTCTAACAGAATTTCTATATCCTCAATACTTTCTTTCAATTTTTTACTCTTATCTATATGAGAAAAAGGAATCTTTATCTTTTAGAAATTTAGTAAAAAACTTTGATATGATATAAGTTGTTGATTTTTCAGTGGAAATGATAGGTCTAACTGGGAAATCTATTGTGATATCCCTTAACTAGGCCATACGCCTTAGATAGTTTTTATCTTCACCCAATTTTCTGATGCTATCAAATTTATTAATCATAGTATAAATTACATTAGTCTTATGTTTATTGAAAAATTTTCTTAAAGAACCATCAAATTCATTAACAAAAGGTAAACATATCAAAGATTTGTTTTTGCTAGTCAAACAAAAGGTAAACATATCAAAGGTTTGTTTTTGCTATTCAAACAAAAGGTAAACATATCAAAGGTTTGTTTTTGCTGTTCTCCTGATGAGGGACATATATCAATAAAATGTCCGAAACGTTGAAAAGAATTAAAAGGTGTTAACTTATTTCTCTAACCTGGCAGAAAGGCCATCAACTTTATAAAATACTTATTCTGATTCATCTGTCATTGGCTTCCAATTATATATTGTATTGCAACGACTGGCCGAATTCATGTTGCTATTATCGTTTTTAATTTACTATTTTCATTATGAGGACGACTGATTGCGGAATTGCAGTTGACGACAATCAACAGAGTAATGATGATGAACAGAACAAGTATGCAAGTATCTCAAGAAACGTTATTTTAAAGATTTCGAACTCTCATTGTTTTATTCAAAGTTTAGAAAGGATATGAATTTGGGCGTAATTTTATTTTTAGTATTTAAGTTGTTTGATTTTGCCGTGAAAAAGGAATTTTTAAATTTGACTAAATTAATGTTAAAAGAAAAATGTTTTAGAGAACGCTGTAAATTTTTAGTAAAGTGTAGATTTTATAACCTGTGTCCAAAACATTTAAATAATTGTACTAAAAATGTGAGATATAATTATACTTTTTCTAATAAGTGTAAGCAAAAACGGACCAGTATTGTGGAAAATTTGAAGCGTCAGTTATTGAATAATGAAATAACGGATATTAATTATTATCTAAAATGCATTAATGATGAAATTGAAAAGCAGAAGTCAGTATTAATGAGTTTGGTTGATTTCAATGTTGTTGAATTGTTTTTTAATTATTATGTTGTTAAATTAGATTTCATTGCTGCTTTTATCAGAAAGAAATTATAAGTAAAGCTTGATAACGTCTATTTAAAAAAATATAAGGTAGCCTTACGTAAATATAGGTATATAGAGAACTGTAATGATGTTAGATATACGAGAGTTGATGTAAATTTTGAAAATATTAACGAAACTAATGAACTTGACATTGATAATTGTACACAGAGTAAATGGTGTGTTAACTTAACCCTTAACTGGCACTATTGGTACCAATATACGTAAGTGGCACTGTGGGGTATTTAATACCCCAAGGTACTCAAGCGAGTCTCACGCAGCCGGTACTTAATATTATTGTACAAAAAAATTTTTTAACGTTACTTAGAGTATGTTTTTTAAAGTCAAACTGTTTTTATACTTATTTGTTTAAATTAAGTTAGTAAAAAAAAATGTTGAAAAAAAAAACGGGAAATTCAGTTTTTCCACTTAAAAAATCATAACTCGTGTAGTTTTTAATATTTTAATGGCTCTCCAACGCACACTGATGCCTGCCACACTATGCACACCTCATGAATCTTTAGTTAGGGATGTCAACTACTGACAGATGTCGCCACTTAAGCTATTATTAAGATCTTAGTACAATTTATATGAACTTAAAGAAGGTTCGGGATAAATTTTACCCACGGTGCCAGTTAGGGTTTACTGATGTTTTCATTCCGCAATGTTTTTGATGTTTTAAGGTTGGGCGAAAAATTTAATTTTAATGAAAAATTTGATCAAAAAATGTCTCTACAATATATTCAAAATTTCGAAATGTATTTGAATAATAATTTCGATGATGAACAAAGTCATACAATTAGGGGAAATTTCCTCAATATGCTAATAAAATTTAAAAATACAGTTTTATTGAATAATTTTAATAATAAAAAATTGAAAATAGATGTTTATAAAACTAAAAAATTTTTGAAAAATAATAAGGACACTTTAGTAACAAGAGTCGATAAAGGTAATGTCACTGTTTTGATTGATAGATCTGATTACATTAGTAAAGTGGAAAGTTTGTTTGAAGATGGAAGTTATCATAAAGAATTGTTAAAAAACTCATTATATAAGCTCGAAGAAAGTACTTCGATATTAATTGAAAATCTTAATAACATAGATTTCATAGGTGATGGTACAAAGTTTCCTCCCATTAGACAAAAATTTAATGTATCTAAGGCGTATAGCCTAGTTAAGGGACATCATAATAGATTTCCCAGTTAGACCTATCATTTCCACTGTAAATTCACCAACTTATATCATATCAAAATTTTTTACTAAATTTCTAAAAGATTCCTTTTTCTCATATAGATAAGAGTAAAAAATTGAAAGAAAGTATTGAGGATATAGAAATTCTGTTAGACCATAGGATTATAAGTTTAGATGTCGTGAGTTTGTTTACTAATGTTCCCGTCGATTTAGCGTGTAATGCTATAGAAAAGATGGTCACAACTGTATAATAAAATAAACATGAGTTGTAGTGAGTTTCTGAATGTTATCAAATTTATTTTTGAAAATAATTTTTTTCATTTTAATGGAAAATTTTATAAACAATTATTTAGATTGGTTATGGGTAATCCAATTAGCCCTATTTTATCTGATATTGTCATGAAGGATTTGGAAATAGAGTCATTAAAAAATCTTGATTATAAACCTATTTTTTATTATGGATACGTTGATGACATTGTTTTGTGTATTCCAAAGAATAAAATTGATTTTACTCTTAATGTTTTCAGCTCTTATAATAAATACTTAAAATTCACAGTGGAACGAGCGAAAAATAACAGTATTAACTTTTTAGATATTGAGATTATTATTAATGAAAATCAAAAAATTATAACTAATTGGTATCAAAAGCCAACCTCTTCTGGACGGTATTTAAATTTTGATTCACATCATCCACTAAGTAATAAAATTGGAGTTATTTATTCTTTGGTTGATAAATCAGTGTTGCTTTCACACACGAGTTTTCACAAAGAAAATTTCAAGTACATAAAAGAAATACTTATTAAGAATTAATATCCAATGACAATAACCAATAAACATATTAATTAGTGCATGATTTTTAAGAGTACCATGCAGCTTGGCTTCTAATCTTGTCTTTCCCTATGATACGACCGTTACGCAAAAGAAACGACTTTTCGTCACTTTTCGTCAAACCTCTAATTTTGTTCCTGAAATTGGGAAAAGGAAATCATAGGATCATAAGGTATAGAGGATCATTGATTCAACCTCTTGTACCGAATCTTTTATTAGGTTATCCGATAATCACAAGTAACACCATTGCAAGAGTGTACTTACACTAAGCACAAAGCTTTACGATAAAGCACGTTGATGCAAGGCACAATCATTAGGCATTTAGCCTCTTTATACACTAACGATAAAGATAGTTAACTTTAAATAGTGAAGGAAAATTCACCACTTCACTTTTATTCAAATTTTAAAATCGCGAAGATTTAATTTATTTAAGAAAAATGCTATTCAAACTCGAGCAGGTAGGAAAATGCGTACTAGGCATTTCTTTTGCTGCTATGAAAGTTTGAATAGTAATAGAACACTCAACGACTCTGTATTTAAGTTTAAAGAAAGATCTTCATTGAAGGCTGATCCGTGCAAGAGTAACGAATTTTGCTTCTCGCTGAAACTCGATGGCTCGCATTTTAGGCGCTTGACCGCTGCTTTCTTTGCCAAATTGTGGGGATCATCTCCTACCGCTCGCAACACATTCCTTTATCGACGCTGTAATATGTACATCTTATCTTCTCTCTTTTTATTGGCCTTTTCCAGACTTTTTATTGTCTATATGATAGGCCATCATCTGGTAATTTTATTATTTTTGATTTTTTAGTTTTTGCCCAGTGGGACTTTTTTTATATTTTTGTATTTTGCCCATTGGGACTTTTTGTATGTTTTTGTGTTTTTCGGGTTTATTCCCTCGGAAAAACTTCGAAAATTATTTTTTCTAATTTTTCCTAGGGAATCAAACCCCGATCCACTGGGACGCAAGGTCAGTTGATTTTTACAACTGCACTTTTTCATCCCTTAGCGACAGAGCTCGTAAGTGTGTACTGTGTACAAAGCACATGTGACAGAGGTGCACTGAAAAACTTTTCACAGTAAGCAACTATGATCAAATTATAGAAGTATACAGTACGACGATATCGAAGCTGTAAACTACGTATTTTCCTAGTTACAAGCCTCGAAATTCTTAGTGTATCAGTTCATCGAATCATAAAACTAAAACACTATGACGTTTCAGTTTTGAGAGCTAAGAATTTCATAGTAACGAAGGTGCATCGTGATATACCACCTTTAACGTTGCAATTTAGAAGCTCTATTCTTGAACTTCATAGTGTAGTGGATCGAAGGTTCGAAGTTGGCTTCTATCTCTCTCTGTGATGCTTGTAAAGGAGGAGAGGCAAGAGTAGTGGGGAGTTTATATGTAAAACGGGGGAGACGGAACTGGAACAGAGTTATAAGGAGCAACAGATAATACGTTTTCGTTTGTGCAGGAGTAAAACAAATAAAAGTGTTTGATTTTTCTAAAATTGTTATCTATATCGTGTGATAAGGTAATTAATTGTTTATTATTATATTTAGCACGCAGATTTTCAAGTGGTAGCCAGTGGTGATAGTGTGTTAAAATCTATTGTAAATAGATTATTTCTTACAAAGATGTTTATAAATCTTGTTAAAAGAATTTGGTCCAACGAATTTTTTTTTGAGAATATAAATTATTATTAATAATTGAAAATAGTTATAATTTTGCATATTTTAATATTTGAGATTGAATATATTAAATCTCAACAATTAAAAATTGAAATTTTTAGGTTATAACCTCAAAATTTCTATTGATTTTTTTTGTTATTGTTTTCTAATATATTAACATTTATTTTAATTTAACTTTCAAGTAAAACATTCAAAACTCAGATATTATTTAAATATTATAAAATGATTCAAATTTAGAAATTATTATATATGCATCTTACTTCATCATATTACATTCATTAAAACTGATACAAAGTTTATATGATATTAGCTATGAAATTAAATTAATTTAATATGATTTTCATATATTTTTTCAATTTTCATTGAACTTCAAATTTTAAAAATTAGTTTAAGGATTCATTATGATTATAGATCATTAAAATAATGTTATATAACAAATATTTTAATAAAGAACATAATTCTTTTACACTATTTTACTGAAAATAACACATTTTAAAATAAAATTGTATTTTATTTTAAAATTTTACTTCTAAAGTATAAGTTATATTTATTGCTTATATTGTTGATTTGTTTATGCTACTTTGTGATCTTAAGAATATTTACGTATGGCTTGACTGTTACAAATTACAATTTTAATTACAATAAATCTTTGATACTGTTTGAACTAAAATAAGTATACTCATTTTCAAATAAAGTGATATTCTATTCTAAAATGTTATTTATCATGTAAATAGGTTATATTTCTTGCTCTAGCGATTATTAATTTTACAATTTCAATCCATGATTCAATTGAAGTTAAATAAAGAAGACAAAATCGTACAACAAACAATTAAATTAAATTATTAGTTGTACAAATTAAAAAAAAATGTTAAAAATTATACACAAATTTGTTGTACGAATAAATAATTTAATTTATTTTTAAAAAGAAAAAATACTTTGAATAAGTAAAAATATTCGAAAATAAAAAAATACATCCTAAAAATGAATATTGAAACATCTGCTCTATCTAGTGTCTTTTTTATTCCACAGTTCCGCTAATAATGACTAGTTTCACTGTTTTAAAAAGATACTATATATTTAAAAAAAAGTAAGAATAGTAATATTAGAAATATTATTAATAAAAAAACATAATGAAAAAAGAGAAAACAAAGTAAATATAAGAAAATATTACTTTATTAATGAAAATGAATAATGACAATTTAACAATGTTAATAAACACATGTTTGTAAATAATTATAAAATAATGTCAAAAAATTTATTTCTCCGAAAAAAAAATTTTAAACGAATAATACTATTTTTAGCAATATTGAAAATGAAATAAACTCGATTGGAAACATGAAACTTTTTTAAAATAAGACAATAACTTTCATCAACATTTATGCAATAAATTAAATTATGAATATTAAATATTTCATCACAAAATAATTAATATTGTTAATTTTTTTGAATGAATCAGATTCAATATAAGAAAAAGCTTTTTTAAATTGTTCATTTGGTAATCTGATAAAAAATCAAAACTAAACTTAAATGCTTTACTTCTTTCATACACAACAATTGTTGTATCATTAAGTGAAGCATTTAAATAATCAGTGCTGTTATTAAACGATGACACAAACAGTATAGGTGAAACTCTATTTAGAATAGGTTTAGAAATGAATCAGAAATTTAAAATTTTATGATTTTTAATAAAAGTATACGATGATAAATTTGATTTAAACTTTAGAACTCTTGATGACTCAGACTGCTTAGATGAATACAACAACCTCATCTGTCTATTTTTATCATAAATAAAATTATTTTAAGTATAAATAAATAACTTTAAGTATAAATAAGTAAAAAACCAGGAGGGTAAAAAGAAAATGTTATAAAGAAGGGAGAAAATCATAAAATTATAAAAAATGAAAATAATAATTATTTAAAAATATAAAAAAAAGTATGAATATGTATATAGGTATATAGAAAAAAACAAAACAAAAAACAGTTTGAAAAAAGAGGAACGAGGAACTGCTTTTAATTCGCTGTGTATGCTTATTCGCCTTTGCGCGTGAATTATATTTTCCCCTCGTTTCGTACATGAAGGAGTGGGGGAATCTCCATCGACTCTCTCTTCAAACTTTAGATCTTCATAGCGTTTTACTATGAAGCGCAAAGTACTAAACTTAGAAGTTCATAGAGTAAGATGGTATATTAGTGTATATCAAACTTACTATGAAATTCTTAGCTCTCAAAACTGAAACGTCATAGTGTTTTAGTTTTATGATTCGATGAACTGATACACTAAGAATTTCGAGGCTTGTAACTAGGAAAATACGTAGTTTACAGCTTCGATATCGTCGTACTGTACACTTCTATAATTTGATCATAGTTGCTTACTGTGAAAAGTTTTTCAGTGTGCTCGTTTGAAAAACAGCCGAGAGCAGGATTCGATCTCGGTTCCCCAAGAATACGAATCCAACGCTCCTACCGACTGTGCCACAGACCGGCTCATGTACATCTTATGAATTTAATATTACGGATATGTTTATGTATTATCGAGCGCGCTTACATGTGTTAGAAATCGGGGCGTATATCTGCGCGTTCATGTAAGCGCGTTCGGTTCTTCCTATATCCCCTCCCGCGCTCACTCGCAGCAATGCTTTTGCTAATGCAAAGTCTAATTGATAGGTCTCAGTTTACCTTTTGTTAATGAACTTGATGGTTTTTTAAGAAAATTTTTCAATAAACATAAGACTAATGTAATTTATGCTATGATTAATAAATTTGATAGCATCATAAAATTGGGTAAAGATAAAAACAAAAAGACTGATAACGCTAATGTTGTATATAAAATTAATTATAAAAATTGTAGTTCAGCGTATGTGGGCCAAACGAGTAGACGATTGGGCATTAGACTCAAAGAACACGTTAGAAAATACAATAATAAGAACATTAATTCATCCTTGTACTCACATGCTAGCGAGAATAAGCATTTTATGAATTTTGATACAATAAAGATTTTAGAATATGAAATTAATAAACAAAAGAGATTATTTTCGGAAGCTATTTACATTCACAAAAAAAAATTGTACTTGAATAAACAATTTAAAATAATCATACTCAATGAATATAAAACCAGGCTAAAAAAAGATGAAATTTTGTTATAGATTCTGCGCAGCTTAAAACTAATTTATTCGAATCTAACGCTCGCATATCGTTTGTGTTGTTTACTTTGCTACATGTGTTGAATTATATATATATATATATATATATACAGAGTTTAATGTATCTTATATAAATAGTAGCTTGATATGTTCATTAAGCATTGACGAGCTAAAGTGATACTTGGTGATGTATAATGTAAGTCTTTTTTGGTTTACTGGTAAAACTAGTGCTTTGTTGAAAATTCTAACATTCTTAATTGTGTTTTGTTTTTTGTATTTTTCTTATTAGTGTTCCTGATGAGGGACATATATGAATCAAATGTCTGAAACGTTGAAAAGAATTGAAAGGTGTTAACTTATTTCTCTAACCTGGCAGAAAGGCCATCAACTTCATAAAATACTTATTCTGATTCGTCTGCCATTGGCTTCCAATTATATATTGCTACAATTACATAATTATTGGGATCTGCGTTTTATTCAGGTGGGGTTTAATCTCTTCAGAGGTGGTGCCAACACAATTATAATTGAGTTTCAGAGTCTTTTGTCCAACCAGCAGTTTTTCTTATTACTTATATATTAAGACCTAATTTTTTTACTGCAGAAGTAGATGCATGGCGAGTGTTATGCGCAGAGAAAATTTCTGTATCAATACCACTATTTTTTAAGGTTTCTTTAACCCAGTGACCGAGTGTTTGTGCATCTACTGATTTCTTAGGTTTATTTATTGAAATAAATAATTTCATAATGTCTAGGCGAATATTTTTAGTAACATCTAAATAACTTAATAATGTCGTAGCAACACATAATTTTTTATCTGTAAAAAACTGTAAAATTAACAGAAGTTGCAATCTGTTTACTTTAGAAGTTTTAATGCGCCCAGGAATTTTTATTTCTGTCTTTGTTGAAGAATTTTTTATATTTTCTACTAATATCAGTGAAAATTTTTGCTGACGGTGACTTTTTGTTATTGCCAAAAGTGTAATAAGTTTTCCTGATGAATCTTTTGCCGTAACTTTCTCATTTGTAACTTGTTTTGTAAAATATTGTAAAACCATCTTTGGGTCCTATGTGTAATCGTATTTAGGTCGTGGTAATCTTAACTTTGAAATACCTTTAAGAAAGTGTTCAAGCTAATCATTTTGTCCAATATCTATCATAACAATTAGCGATACTGCAGATCGAATTGCATTTAAAGTACTATATGCACGGTGGTCCTCGAATAATTTTGACCGTGATGTTTTTGCACCTCAGATTTTCCTTTTGGATATGATTCTTGACACATTTAGGCTCAAATTCCAACAAAAACTAAAATCGAAGGATGAGCACTTTTTTAGTTATCGAAATTTTATTTTTTATATACATGTTTTTTATGAAAATTTTTTTATTCATAATTTATGAGCTCAATTTCCAGAATGCCGTTTTCGAATGGAGTTATAAATTATTTATACATTTTAAGCAAATATTATTGTAAATATATTCAGAAAAATCTGAATCCATGGAGCAATGTAAGCGTAACGTTAACATTAAGATTTTTTTTTGTAAAACATTATAGTTATAAAAACTATGAGAAATGATACGTTATTTAAATTATTCAAAGACGCTATTTGAAGTGATTGTAATTAGAAAATACTGTGTATTAATACTCTATAAGAACACTGCACGTATTTTTCGTATTTCAGTAACACCAAAAGTACAATTTTCATGTTTGGATTCAAAACTTTCACAGTGAATGTTAGTCATTGTTAGAGGGTTCTTTCGGATTTTGATCGTGTAAGTTGTGGTTTAGAATACCAACCGTTGTAATGTTCACAAAACGTAGATATCCTGAACCACAATTTACACGGTTGAAATCCGAAAAAAATACTCTAACAATGTTTATTTTTACTATATAAAAGATTGTATTGAATAAATCGAGGCCCAGGCTATGAAGGCGGTCTATGTTGATTTCTCTGCAACATGGGCTAATACAAAGTATCGTAAAATGATTTTCATTACGCAGATAAATTATTAAGAGCAGTCTGCGAACATAATAATTCACTGTACATTACTTTAGTAAAAACTATGTATATGTTATCTGCACATATGTATACATCTGCATAACTAGAATCATTTTATGATACTTTGTACTCGTTCATATTGCTCGGAAATCATAATGGACCGCTTCCATAGCCTGTTCGCTGTAAAAACCTCAGCCTTGATTTTCTTCAATACAATATTTTACATGGAAATTGTACTTTTGGTGTTACTGAAATACAAAAAAAACGTGCAGTGCTCTTATAGAATATTAACACACAGTATTTTCTAATTAATATTACATTGAATCCGTCTTTAAATAATTTAAAAACGTATCATAGTCTTTATCACTATAATGTTTTACAAAAAAATCTCAATTTTAACGTTATGCTTACATTGTTGCATGACTTTAGATTTTCCTAAATATATTTACAATAATATTTGCTCAATACATGTGAATAATTCATAATTCTATTCGAAAACGGCATTCTAGAAATTAAGCTCATAAATTATCAACAAAAAATTTTTTTTATAAAAAGTAAATATAAAAAAAAAGAATTTGAATAAATAAAAATTTGCTCATTCTTCGAATTTTGGTTTTTGTTGGAATTTGATTCTAAATATGCCTAGAATCATGTACAGAAGGAAAATCTGAGGTGCAAAAACTTCATGGTCAAATTTACTCGAAGACCACCGTGTATGATGATCCCTTATTATATTGCTCCGTTGAAACTGTTAAAAATTTTGTTATAGGTGGCTTTATTAAATCTATTGCATTCAAACTACAAAAGTTATACCATTTTTTAAATGCAATGCCATAATTCTTTAACGTTAATTCACTAATCGATGTTATTATTATACCTATTGATGCCAAAGGGATTCCTTGCGCTATCAAGGAATTTCTGATAATCGCCCGGTCACCAGCGTAAGGCTTCTCCAGAAAGGGTGTCATATCTGCCAGAAACGGTTTCCTGTCAGAAGATATTGAAAGTTTTTATCAGCTTCAAATTCAATGGTTTAAGTTATGAGTAACGACTGAAAAAGTGGCTATGGTTGACCAGGCCAATCTGGTACCACAACTATACGTTTTTAAATTATTCCCTTGCTTTCATCATGCTTAATTTTACGTAAGACTTCTAATATTAAATTAAAGGTGGGAAGTTATAAAGGTAAAATTCTTTGCATTTAAGAACATGACGGAGCTACCCGCCTTCTAATAATATTTGCAATCCTATTTTACTAATAAACGGTGCGTTTAATCGAGTTTTTTTGCTAAAAAGAAAAAAATTAGTAACATAAAACTCTAGTGCGGACAACTCAAGAAATCCACCAAAAAACTATACATGAAAAGTTATAATAAGAACTTTCAATGTATCGTATTTTAAGGTTAGGTTTGTCGAGTTTGACATCTATTTTCCATTTCAAGTTCATAAAAAAATAACAAGTCCAAATGATTTTTTATTTTAATAAAAATTATTGGTTTAGTATAGCTTTAGTGCGGACAAGTCATTATATTTGTCTAATTTATAAATTTGAAAAGATATTGATAGAATAAATAAAACAAAACTCGATTGCTGCAGCTCCGACATCCCGTTAAGTGTAAATACGTCTACTTCCTCAGATCCAGGATCTTATTTCCATAAAATATATTGATCAGCTTTATGATTTGATTGAGTAGCAAATAAGTCAATATCTTGACTGCCTAAAAAGAAAGTTATTTTTAGAAAATTAAAGTTTAACATTTTATAATCAGTTTTATGCTCTATTCTACGTGATTCTACATCTGCTTCGGAATTATCTTTAGAACTGATGTAAAAGGCAAAGATGAAATTTTTTCTTTTTTTCGCACCATTGCTATATTTCTCTCAAAATTTGATTAAGGTTTTTAAATTTCATACTTGCTATTCTATTGATATATGAGATGAGAAAAACAATTGAACTTGATAAATGTTTTTCCGTTTTAGACCTCACTCGAAAACTAATGAAATTTTATATTTTTCCATAAAATATGATCGTTTGTTCGTCCTGAAATCTATTGGGCTATGCCCTTACTTTTGTATAATAATATTTTATTTATTAATAATAACGAAAATTTAGATTAGACAAGGACAGAGCTATACGGCCTCCTCTTAATGCTTTTATAGCATTTCTTTTGTCGTTAGTTATATTTATAGTCATGGATCTAGAAAAAAATTTACACTTATGCGATCTGTATGGTCGATCTTGATTATTTAACTCTTTATCTAGAGTTAACCTTTAGAGGGCCGGAATACGCCTCTAGGCGTAAGGGGTCTGACTCACCAACATCGCAACTTAGTTTGGCTCTAACTCAGGGACCTTAGACCACATTCCTATAGAAAAATTCGATTTTCAAATTTTTCAAAACTCCGGCCCTCTAAAGGTTAAAAATAAATCCTAAATATTTACATGTTTGACTTGGGATAATTTTATATTTATTAAAATTAATAATAAATCTCAAGTTTCCTAGTGAGTTTCTTGTTTTCATAACATTAATATTAATATCATGAGTTTTAGAAATTAATAAAAAATCGTATAAGTAAAGAATTGACCACAAACTAACTAGGAGAGTATCACGACTCCGGATCACGGATTTTGCCTGAACTTTTGGGATGAGTTTTCAGATATGAAAATATGAAAAAAGTTAAATTTACAGTCACAAACGTTCAATATTTCCTTAGTTACAGGCAATTAAAGAAAATCACTAAAAAAGGTACTAGATTTTGAAATGCATATAATTCCTTAGCATTGATAGCTAGAAGCATGAAACTTTTTTTAAATGAAAGCAGAGCTCAGATCCTTTAGAAATATTAGTTATAGCATATCAAAATATTATTTTTTCCTAAAGTTCAGCATCATTTCAGTTTTTGCTATTAATTATTGTTTTAAAAAGAAAATTTAGGTCTAATCTTTATTTTGCTATATTTTTAGGGAAAAATAATATTGTCATATTCATTAAAATGATCATAACAACTTTTTACTGTCCAAAATTTCATTAAAAATTATGTAGGCAACGTTTCTGTCATGTTTTTAATGACCCTTCTCAAGCCAAAATTTGCAAAATATCTACACATCTGAAAATAATAACAATATAAATTGTTTTATATAAAGATAAATTATTTGAGAATATTGCACATCATTTATTAAATTCACTTAATTTTTTGTATTATTTGTTTTAAATACATTTTTTCCCTAATGAATCACTTTTAACATTATTTCGGAGAAATAATAATATTTCAATGTGTAATAACATTGTCGTCAAAAACAGTAAGCATTGAGAACTGTTCTATTCACAATGATAGTGAGAGAAATTTGTTTATAAGGTCAAGCCAAGAACAGAATACATGTCATTGATTATGAAAAAGAATAGACAAATACGGAACCCCAAAGCACGAAAATGTATGAAAATATGAATGCACTCATTATGACCAAGACATTCAGTTAAATTAATATAAAACCATTGTGATTCAATAGATTAAACAATTAAAAGAATTAAAAAGTCAAGATTAGCACCCTTTAATAAATATAAACCGTTTCAATATATTATTTTTATGTTATTATCAATATAATTTTTAAAAATTGTTAGTAGTTTCTGTGTCAAATTTTTTATTAATGTTTTGCTTGTACGTATATTAATCATTTCTGAAACTAATTTTTTATAATAATTGTTTTCATTGTCAAGAATTGTCACACTGTCCATATTAAAATTCATGCTATGACCGGTATTTAATTCATGAATATAGGTGGTTGATCTTCCTCGTATATATTTACAATTAAACTGATGCTCTTTTATACGAGTCAAAAGAGTACGACTGGTTTGTCCAATGTAGTCTAGGCGCCCAGAGCGTTTCGTATGAAGTTAGAGGTCCAACCAAGCAAGTAGGTGATTTATATGTATTTTGAGCCGCTAAATCCGAATTTGCAGCTTGCTTTTCGCGCAAGTGGTCGAGTAATTTGTTATAAACAAATTAATTGTTTAAATCGCTATAGTTTATAAACTACAATAGATGCAGTAATTTTCTCTGCGAAAATTTGTTCTTTAATAAAAAAACAAGAAAAATCGTTATTGTTGCATGTCGATTCGATAATTAGAACCAGAGATATAGCAAATATATTGCAAAAAAACGTAGAGACGAAGCGCAAGTGCGGAACACCCTGGTAAAAAACCTTATAACTGGACTACTAATTAATAATTTTTGAAGTTTAACACGTGTTTGGAAAATGTCAGAGTCTCAGCTTTAATGATAAATTGTTATATATTACTTTCAAATGTTGATAAATAAGCTAGAATGATTTGAAGCAGGAAAAATTTTCAATTTTTCAGAATTTTGTTTGTTTATAACGAAATAATATAGGTTAGCGAACAAAATATTTATATATTTTTGATATAGAATGATAGGAAATTTGATCTAGTTTAAGTGTCTGTCCGGTTTTTTAAATTTGAGCAAGTAAATCCTGAGATATCTCAAATTTAAGCTGTAGCGCCAACTCCTAGCAATACGACATATATGTGCAATATGGCGATCGCTTTCCTTATTAAAAATTCTTTTATTATAAGGTAAGTAATTTCCTTAGAGCATATACTACTGGAGGTAGCTCTGAATGCACCGTGTGCGTGGTTAAGTTGAGAAAGAGAAAAATATACTAAGGTTGATAACTATCTGTATCTCTCAGTCATGTGATAAGGGAGTAGGAAACGAAACAAACCAATTATGTGCCGGAGAAAAAGAGATATCTGTCAACCTCAATATACCTTCCTCTCTCTCAACTTAACCACGCGCACGGTGCATTTGAAGCGGCCTCCAGTAGTATATGCTCTAAGGTAATTTCATTCTTTTGTAATAAAATTAATTTTAACTCTGTATTCGGAAATTGAATAAAAATTTAATGAAAAAGGATTCAGCTAAAAATAGATGACTCTAATAAATCGGAAATTTAAAACAAATTTTTTGAATAAAATAGATTGTTGTTCTTTATGCAATTGCAAAAAAAAAATAAATGTAAAAATACTCCATAAGTTGAGTAAATTGTTTACTATTATGGAGAAAAATCAATGATTATTTAAAACCCTAAATTTACTTAATCTAATCAAGGAGCGCGGGAGCACTCCGAAGACAAGTATGAGTTTGAATATATAATGTATTATACATCATTAATATTATGACAAAGTATATAAAATAGAGTCAAAAGTAATTTTATTAGAAAAGGATGAGATTACTTACCTTATAATAAAAGAATTTTTAATAAGGAAAGCGATCGCTATATTGTACACATATGTCGTATTGCTAGGAGTTGGCGCTACAGCTTAAATTTGAGATATCTCAGGATTTACTTGCTCAAATTTAAAAAACCGGACAGACTCTTAAACTAGATGAAATTTTCTATCATTCTATATCAAAAATATAGAAATATTTTGTTCGCTAACCTATATTATTTCGTTATAAACAAACAAAATTCTGAAAAATTGAAATTTTTTCCTGCTTCAAATTATTCTAGCTTATTTATTAACATTTGAAAGTAATATATAACAAATTATCATTAAAGTTGAGTCTCTGACATTTTTCAAACACATGTTAAACTTCAAAAAATATTAATTAGTAGTCGAGTTGTAAGGTTTTTTACCAGGGCGTTCCGCACTTGCGCTACGTCTCTACGTTTTTTTGCAATATATCTGCCATATCTCTGGTTCTAATTATCGAATCGACATGCAACAATAACGATTTTTTTTTTGTTTTTCTATTAAAGAACAAGTTTTCGCAGAGAAAATTACTGCATCCATTGTAGTTTATAAACTATAGCCATTTAAACAATTAATTTGTTTATAACAAATTACTCGACCACTTGCGCGAAAAACAAGTTGCAAATTCGGATTCAGCAGCTCAAAATACCTATGAATCACCTACTTGCTTGGTGGGACCTCTAACTTCATACGAAACCCTCTAGGCGCCTAGACTAATGTAACAGCAGCTACAATCCCTTCAATCAATTTTATAAACATTAGCTTTTTAAAATTTTTTTGTAGTGTCATCATACTTTTTATTTGACAGTTTAATCACCTTATCAACTAATGAAAATATGATACCTATTTTATGATAAATAGGTCCATGAGAATGAAAATTTAGATACTGTCTTGAGTGTGTTTCTTTGAGATACCAATTTGTAATTAATTTATTTTTATTGTTAAAATCGATGTTAATACCCAAGTAGTGTAAAACATTCTCAACAGGGGTTTTCAAGATATGCTGTATGTGCTCATCAATAGAGTTGAAAGTCCCAAGGATATTTTTAATTTCGTTGCTTCTAGCACAGATAAGTCTTTTAAAGCTAAAAAGCTTTTTTGTTCAACATACATCATTTTTGACGTATAAAATTGTATATCGTTAGTAACTATTTTTCAATTGACACCAAAGTTTGAGTACATATTCTACTCTTTAAAACGAAAATTTTAAGCACTGGTTAAAGCCTGTGCCATCTTAGGAACTTGAATTATAAACTTCTAAATTTTTATGAAACCCTGTTCGTAAAAAGTTAAAAGTTCCAGAGATATACTCATATACGACCTGCTCTTAAGTAAATAAATTTCAATATTTTTTTAATTTATAATCATAAGTGTGATAAAAACATGAAGCCAGAAACTAATAAGCGAAAATCTATGACTTACAAAATGAGTTAAATATAATGTACTTTTTAACATATTTTTGAAGTTTACAATTTTCATTAATAAAAATTTTCATTCATATCAACAATAAATAATTTTATGTTTCAGTATAAACTGTGGAGCCAGGAAATAGATAAAGGGCGCCTTCCAGAAGGATTGCAAGCAATATTAGATAACGTATCACTTAAGAAAGAAACAAGCAATAGTTAATTTGAGAATATATTTATGAAACTTTGGTTATTAAGATTATGATAATGATATTCGATATTAAATTGATATTTTCTCCATTTAAATGATAAGAAATTCAATATGTGTGACGCAAAATATAAGTAACAAAAATGATTCTCTTTTTATTTCATCTCATTTTATTATACTAAATACTTGGAAATAATAGTAGGTCAATCAAAACTATTTCAATAAAAGTTATTATGTCAGATGGGCTAAAAGTTTGGTGTTTTTTATAGTAAATTTTTCCATTAAGAGCAGGTCGTATATGGGCAAATCTTCAAAACTTTTTATGTACTAGTGGCGAGTCATTTTGTAGCTGCTACTGGGTTTCCGCATGATGCACAATATCTAAACTGGGTTCACACCTTTTGTGCAATCCTGTGACTCTATTTCTAATGGATTTAATAAGTGTGCCACTAATGGCGCAGTAGATATTTCTATAATACGTCAATTTTTATACATAAAAAATCACATAATTTTATGTATATAAAAATTTACGTTTCATAGAAATATCTACTGTGCCGTTGATGGCACACTTACCAGATCCATCAGAAATAGAGTCACAGGATTGCCCAAAAGGTGTGAACCCAGTTTAGATAGCGTGCATCATGCGGCAACCCACTAGTAGTCGTAAAAGGATTTTTCAAAAGCATCACGAGAAAATTAAAAGTTTTGAAGAATTGTCCATATCTCTGCCCTTTTCTAACCAAAAAACTCATTTTTCTGCAAAACCTAATAATTATAGCAAAAAATAAGAAGAAAGCCCTATCTCGTATAATAAAAAGCAATATTTTCTTTTATGAGAAAAAATTATTTTTATCGCTTCGTTTTTAAGAAAACTGAAAAACTGAATTGTCCATTCTAACCTTTATTTTTTAAGTTTTTCAAGGTTTTATTCAAAACGAATTGATAAAAATAATTTTTCCTCATCGAAGAAAATATTGCTTTTTGTGATACAAGATGGGGCTATCTCTTTATTTTTTGCTACAATTATTAGTTTTTGCAAAAAAATTAATTCTTTGATTAGAAAAGGACAGAGATATATGACCTGTTCTTAATAGTATCAGGGTGCGCGGTAGCGCTCCTTACGGCGAGTTGGCGGAGCGCTACGGCTTTCCCTATTTACATTGAATCTGTGATGTTCAAAGATTGAAACTTTGAGTAAATGATTATGTTTCAATATTGACTGATTATTTGATTACAAGTATACATAAAATGATCTAATTGTTTTATCTCACAAAAAAACACATGACCAAAAGTCAAGTTTTCATGTTATTTTTTTATATTATTACACTTTAGTCTATCAATTTCTTTTCTATATCGGGTTGTTTCAGATTTCCGGCAGATGTTAGAGAATGACGGAAGTTTGGCTTCAGGGAGTTTTCCGTCGGATGTGACAGAAAGAGAGAGAATACGAGTTCTGTGATTGCTAATAAGTGAGAGAGAGAGAGAGAGAGAGAGAGAGAGAGAGAGAGAGAGAAATAGAGTATAGAGAGTGAGAAAAAGAAAGAGAATACGAGTTATGTATCTGTTAACGGGATGTCGTAGTTGTTGGAATCGAGTTTTGCTTTTTTTATCTTACTGATATCTTTTTAAATTCACTATTTAGACAAATATAATGACTTGTCCGCGCTAAAACTATATTAATACAATAATTTTTGTTAAATTAAAAATTCAATTTAGCTTCATATTTTTTCATGAACTTTGAATGAAAATTAGATATCAAGCTCGATGAACCTAACCTCAAAATAGTATATATCGAAAGTTTGTTTATAACTTTTTATGTATATTATTTTGATAAATTTCTTGACTTGTCCGCGCTAAGGATTGATCTTACGAATTTTCTTACTGAAGTGAAAGAATTTGATTTGACGCACTGTTTACTCATGAACTTTGAATAAAAATATTATTAGGAGGAGCAGAACTACGATATCCTCTTAATAATGAATGCATGTATTCAAGCGAATGCCTTCAGAACGTGCTAAATGTATAAAGATATCGCGTAAATAAGCAATATAAGAATTTAGTATCTCATTCTATATAGCTGACGAGCTGCCGCGAAATCACGGGCGTTTATGTGATCAGTTCGCGCGTGCGCAGTAAAACGCCCCGTACATAAAATTGAACAGTTGAAAGCGGCGAAATTCAAAAGTCGGTAATACCAATTCGATATTTAAAAATAAAAAGTCTTAAGTAATTAATTAGTTTTTCATACGATATTTAGTGACAAAATGAGTTTTATAATAGTTGATTAATTTGAAAGTGTAGAAGAAAATAAGATTAAAATTTTTTCGAAAACAAATATTTTATAATATTAATAAACGTATAAAAATTAAATTGATACAATTAGCTATAAAACTATTGTTATTATATTAAAGTATCAGCCCTGCTATAAAAAAGCAGCTGATAAACCCGCTGATAAACAAGTTGATAAAGGAGCTGATGAATCAGCTGATAAATCAGATGCTTATTTGTCCGCTAATCGCAGCTGATTTTTCATAAAATATTTTTATTGAAAATGGTAAACTATAAATTTAATTATTTTATATACAGGAAAGATATATATTTTAATTGTTACAGTTTACCAAATAGTTTTTTCTTTGAAAATATACTGATTGGAAATCAAAATAAACATGAATTTATTTTAAATATAGAAACATTAAATATATTAATTATAAACCATAAGTTATATTATTTATGCGAAAAATATGTAGAAATTTAAAAAAAGATGAATTTATCTTAAATACAGAAACATTAAATATATTAATTATTGTAGGTTACTCAAACTAAAAACCTTGACTTTCATTATTAACATTTTAATTGGAAGTTATTTAATTATCAAATTTAATTTAATTTACTAATAAATAAATGATTCGTATTATGTTTTTTGAGCTTTGCTTTATCATTATTCGTTATTTTATAAAATATTTTACTACGTTTTTATTAACTCGCTTTGGTGTCTGTCTGTCTGTCTGTCTGTTCGGTACAAATTTTGCAACCGATTGTAAACTAACTTCCCGATGAGCTAGAGACTTGAAATTTTAAATATAGCTCAGAACTGGATGACAATGCAATATTATAAAAAAAATATATATATTTACCGAACAATATATTAATATATTCGATCATATACGGAGATGTTGGCAAAATTAAAGATTTGAAGATTTTATATTTAGATACACTTTTAACATTAGTGTCTAAACATCTTCGAAAATTTTAAAAATCCTTTTTTGATATATTAATATATTAATATATTCAATATTATATTTTTGCACGCATTGTTGGATAATATAATTTAAAATATATATTCCCACCGAAAAATATATTAATATATTTAATTATAAACGGAGATATTGGCAAAATTGAAGATTTGAAGATTTTATATATAGATATACTTTTAACATTAGTGTCTAACCATTTTCGAAAATTTTTAAAATTCTTTAACTTGTCATATATTGCAATTAGACATAAATTACAGCATTTTCTATTATACATATAGAATTGGAGACTGTATTTTATTCATTTTATGGTCTAACAATGCATAAAACAATAAATCTTTGTTGAATTTCTAATCGCGTCATTATCGTCAAAATGGCGGGAAACTCACCATGCGATTACGTGTTCTCTAAAAAAAATAGATGAAACACGTTTTAGTCCCTTGACAACAATATATATGCTATATAATATGCACTGTTGGACAACACGATAAATAATATTAATAATAATAATAATAATAATACCAAAATGTATAAGATAATATTTAAATAAAAAAAAAATTTTCAATCTACCACGTTTTTTAATTGAACTAAAAAGTATAAAATAATATTAAAAATAAAAAAAAACTTTTTAATGTACTACGTTTTATAATGAACCAAAAAGTATAAAATAATGTGTAATAAAATGAAAAATGAATAATGATTTGAAATAAAAAAAACGTGGGGCGCATACAATACATAATAATAAACATGCGCCCCACGTTTTTTTTATTTCAAATCATTATTCATTTTTCATTTTATTACACATTATTTTATACTTTTTGGTTCATTATAAAAACGTAGTACATTAAAAAGTTTTTTTTTTATTTTTAATATTATTTATCAGAAATGTTAAATTATGAATAAAATAAAGTTCTATTTATTAATTATCATATAATCGAGAAAATGAATCATTTGTTCTTCTATTTTTAATAACTGAAGCAGTATACAAGCATCCATTTTTTATGATTCTATTATAAGACTTTGTTGAATTTTCCGATAAGTGTAAATTATTTATGACTTCAACATCCACATCATTTCCTCTACCTAAATATGTGATGCTGGATATTTTTGCGATATATTTTGATTTTGCGTAAAGCGTATTAGAGCAGTAAATTGTTACTGGATTACTAGCTTCTTTATAAACATATTCTGCTAATATTGAAATATTGTGATTAATATTAACAAATCTGAGTATTTGTTGTGGAACACCCTTAGCACATTTCACTGCTCTTAATAAATGATAGTTTCCAGATTCGAATGGTAAAGTAGTAATTCGAAAAGTAGAGTGCGCCTAAAGCGGACCTCAATTGAAAACACTTTGGCTTATGTGCAACATCAAATGAACGTTATAAGTCATCGCGTTTATTCCAAAATATTGCTCCGTTTTTGCAACAAATTCATGTAACATTTTATCTGCTTGATCTAACATTGAGAACAGTGGGACACTATAATATAATATGAAATTTTCCCACTCACAGGCTTTCCAATCATTTCTTACTTTTATACTTCGCGTTAACCGAGATATTTGATGGGGAACAACAATACTTTCAAGTTTAGAGTCCAGTTGATTTATCGTTCTTTCAGATAACGATTTTAAAATACACTCTGTTATTTGTCTTCCAACGCCTTCCAAACAGGAATGCAAATACTCTGGATCAAATCCTTTAATAATATCGAAATGATATAAATTGATCAAAGGTGATGGGTGCTTTACACCTAATATTGGATTTCCAGGTGTAACACGAAGGATCATATCAATTGTACTTTCTTTATCCCGAGGTTCTGGAATATTTTGAAGTAAAGAATATCGTATACTTCCCCCAGCCAAAAAAAAAAACTCCAGGATGCAAACACCAATTGCATCCGTATTTGCCATTGAATTGTTTTATGCCCTGCATAGGGGCTCGCGCCACAGAGTCGACACAACATTCAAGAACATATGGTTTTATTAATGTCACTCGTTCATCCAAAGTGCATTGAATACCATTCTCTGACAATCTATTTATAATATCCACAATTTGTTCTAAAAATACAGTCATGTTCGGTTTTTCTTTGTTGAACCACAACCCACAAACTATTAAATTTTTTTTTCTCATGCGTGCTGGGTAAGTGGCCTATTGCGCATGCATTTTCGGGGTGGTAAGTAGCTAATAGCACGCGCCGCGTGTGTTTTGTCTTTGAAGCGTGTGTTTGAGTAAAAAGCGTTAGGTTATAAAAAATGACGTCACGCAAATCCGTTAATTCATGAAAAAAAGAAAACCACGATTTTGTTTGTATATGCAGAAGTAGCGTCGCGCGGGCGAAGATGATAGGAGAGAGAGAGAAAGAGAATGCTTTATCGAAAGAAAACAAGACACGCCAGAACGTATTTACGAGTCAGTCGTACGGCAGATATGAGAGAGAGAGAGAGAGAGAGAGAGTAAGAGAATGCTATACCGAAAGGAAACAAAACACGCTAGAACGTCCACGAGTTTCTATGTACGAGTCATTTGTGTGCTAGCTTCTTGATGAAAGTTGTTGGCGATGCAAAAAATAATATTTATATGAAATGTTTTTTTTTTATTTACATATTAATTTTTTGAAATGGGGGCCCCCCCCCAACCTCCCCTTTCCGCGCCCTAACATGTCACTCTCTCTCTCTTACACCCAGCACTTATGAGAAAAAATAGTATGTGAATCTCGTTCGGTTTAGTTGACTATTGCGCCACTCGGGCAATGGCGCTACTCGCTATGCTCGTGCGCCAGCTTGCCCTCGTGCGCAATAGTCAACTAAACCTTACTCGTTACACAATATACTATAATCTTTCTTGAGGTGGTATTTCGTTTACCATTAAAAACATAGGCCACATTGAATATTTAGAGCATTTAAATTTTTGGGCTCCATCTGTATTAAAAGTCAAACTGACATACTTGTGTTTATCACTTTCTGGTAACGATTTTACGAATTCGCGATACAGTTTCCCATCGTAAATATCTCTTATACGACCTATATAGTGTTGTCTTTTGTTTACTACATAATCATAGTAATTTTTATGTATTTTTAATAAATCTGATATTTGTTCTGAAGGGTCAATGGTAATGAAAAAATTATTATGGCTTCGGATTGATACATTTAAAGCAATTTTACACACAGAACAATTTTGTACCTACGTAATTTGAACAAGTTGGGTAAACTGCATGGAATTCGGCGTCATTCTTTTTATTTAGAATATTATCTATAAGATATTGACTATCAGGTAATACTGGTTCCACAAATATATTCACTGATTTGAATAACTTGGTTAAAGCTGTTAAAGATAAACTATTGGCAACGCTATATTTTAAAAGCGTAAGAGTCATTTCTCCAATAGTAATATCTACAGGAACAGATATTTTTTTATTAAAGTTTTCACTGTTTATAAAATCGTGAATATTTTTGTATTTGTTTGATTTTTGCAAGTTATGTACTTCCATCTCTTCATCTCTTGAATTGAAATAGTTGTCATAATCTTTTAAATTTGAACTTGCACCTCTATTGATATCAGCGAAAATAGCCTACAAATAAAAATATTCATTAAAACATTCATTTTATTTCTATTCATAGAGAACATAAAATACGTATACATTTTAGAGAAGGGGGGAAGGATGGAATCGAAAGTTGTGATGATACCGTAACGAGAAGGATTAAGGGATTATCGAATAGCGTAACGTATTTTTAAATGTACCAAGTAAGAATTTTAAAAAGTATCTAAAAATAATTTACTTATAAAATAACAAAATAGTAAAAAATATTTACTTCAATTAATTCAAATATATGTTGATTTAAATAAATATACATTACAGTTAATATTATTAATTTATTTTTTATTTATATAAGAAATTTTATTTTTTTTATTCTGTAATCGTAAAATTTTTATTTATAAATGAAATAATTCTGTTTCGCAAACAAAACGAATTTTAACCGTTTTATTGCTTTCTCATAGAAAAAGCATTGTATCGATAAAAAAAATTTTTTTCTATTTTTTCATTAATTTGTACATATTAAGACTCAGGGAGTCGAAAAAAGTGGTTTCCAGAAAATATGTGTGTGTGTGTGTGTATGTGTGTGATTTCAGTACGCCAAAAATATCTCGAGAACTACTCGATGGATTTGCTTCAAATTTTGCATGCAATTTATTTTTTTGTCTAACTGAGGGGGGAAGCTAATGAAAATTGATCTTCTTAGCTCAGTTTTTTTTAAAAATAATTTTAGCAGTTTTAATTTTAGAGCATTTAGAAGATTTTTGAAAAAATGTTTATTTTTCATTTTTTTTATATTACACAAAAACCATTCGTTAGATTTGCTCTAAAATCATTATGCAAATTATTCGTTATTGCCTTAATAAAACAAGCTTTGAAAAACTTATTTTCTTAGAGCAGTTTTAATTTAAGAAAATTTTGAAAATTTTGAAAAAAAATTTTCCATTTTTTTGGGTTTTACGTAAACTACTCTAAGAATTTGTTTAAAAAATCGTATAGTAATTATTTGCTACTGTTGAAATAATAAAAACATTTGAAAACTGATTTTCTTAGCGCACTTTTAATTTTAGACCATTTTTAAAATTTATTAAAAAATTTTTATTTTTCATTTTTTTTATATTTTACGAAAACCATTCGATGGATTTACTCCAAAATTTGTATGCAAGTTATTTGCTACTGTCTGAAAAAAACAAGCTTTGGAAAACTAATTTTCTCAGTGCAGTTTTAATTTAAGAGCATTTTGAAAATTTTCATAAAAATTTTTTTTTTATTTTTTTTTGTATTTTACGTAAACTACTCGAAGAATTTGTTTAAAAATTTGTTTGTAATTTATTTTTGACTGCCAAAAGAAGAAAAACTTTCGAAAACTATAAAATATTTATTAAATAGAAATATAACAATGCCTGACTTTAATTGCCTTATACATTTATATACATAAATCATATTTAGCGATGATAAATTGTAAAAGTCATCTTGATTTTTCTTCACACATTTGAATTTTTATAAGACTTTTTGAGAAATTAGCATGGATGCCTTTATTATTTTGTTCTATTGATACGAACTAAATAACTTTATTATGAAAGGACACTTATCATGAATTTGGTAGTGTGTCACCCAATTTAACTCAGCATCATTACCAAAAAATTTCTTAACAGGTTCATTTGTTAAAATTGCTGAAAAAATATTAAAACATGAATTATCTATTTTATTGAATGTTTATAATATAGAATATTCGGAATATTGATTTTGATTTACATTTGCCAAGTTAAAAAGTTGAATGAATTTTACATTTTACCACTGAGAATGATAAAGCTGTAATGTCGTAAAATTCGTGATGTTTTCGATGCCCGTCCCGACAATATTACATATTTTTTTCATCAAAAATAAAAATTTTTAAATAATTTAAAAGTATATGTTGAAAATTTTTAAAATACATTCATTTAATGATTATTTCAAATATTTTAAGAGGAGGTCACGTATCTCTGTCCTTTTCTAATCAAAGAAATGATTTTTTCACAAAAACTAATAACTTTATCAAAAAATGAAAAGAAAGCCGCATCTTGTATCAAAAAAAGCAATATTTTCTTTGATAAGAAAAAATTAATTTTATTGCTTCGTTCTCAAGAAAACCTTGAAAAACCAATTTGTCCACCCTAACCTCTATTATTTAAGTTTTTCAAGATTTTCTTGAAAACGAAGCAATAAAATTAATTCTTTCTTATCAGAGAAAATATTGCTTTTTTTTATACAAGATGCGGCTTTCTCTTCATTTTTTGCTAAAGTTATTAGTTTTTGTAAAAAAATAATTTCTTTGATTAGAAAAGGACAGAGATACGTGACCTCCTGTTAAGAGGCGGCCGTATAGTTCTGTCCTTGTCTAATCTGAATTTTCGTTATAATTAGTAAACTAAATATTTTTATACAAAAGTAAGGGCAGAGCCCAATAGATTTAAAGATGAATAGACGATTCTATTCTATGAAAAAATATAAAATTTTCATTAGTTTTCGAGTGAAGTCTGAAACGGAAAGAAAGTTGAACACTTCAATCAAATTTAACTTTTTTTCCGTTTCAGACTTCACTCGAAAACTAATGAAAATTTTATATTTTTTCATAGAATAGAATCGTCTGCTCATCCTTAAATCTATTGGGCTCTGCCCTTATTTTTGTATAAAAATATTTAATTTAGCCATAATAACGAAAATTTAGATTAGACAAGGACAGAACTATACGGCCTCCTCTTGAGGAACATTTTGATCCTTTGACTATCATGGCATTTATTTTAATAAAGTTACTATATGAAAATTTTTGCTATGGCAATTAAAAGGTTATTAGTTGAATACTTTTTGTAGCTATTTATAAAAAAATATTCTAAAACTATTTTTTTAATATTAAAAAATAGTTCTGAAATGTAGAAAATAACAAAATTAATAGCTTCTATAATGTAACATTTTTTTTTTATAAACAGTAAGTATAGCCAAACGCAATATGTTGTTGAGGTATACTTCATTATATCATTTTAATTTTTATATTATAATACAGAAGAAATATATATTTACCTTCTTGAGATCAGGTAAACTCATTTTTTTTAGAAATGTAGGTTGTATTTGTAACTTTTAACAAAAATGAAAGTTTTAATAAATTGGTAGCAGAATATTCCTTAGTTTTTGATCAATACGATTAGGTTGCACTTAGTTTTTAGTATACAACATAATATTAGCAGCAATTTGCACACACGAAGAATTTATTTTATCTGAATCTCCTTTAGGTGTTGTTTGAAATTGCTTTCTCATAGAGAAAGCATTGTATCGATACAAAATTTTTTTTCTATTTTTTCATTAATTTGTACATATTTGAACTCGGTGAGTCGAAAAAAGTGGTTTCCAGAAAATGTCTGTATGTATGTGTGAGTGTGTGTGTGTGTGTGTGGATGTATGAATTCAGTTAGTAAACTGTATCTCGAGAACTACTCGATGGATTTGCTTCTAATTTTGCATGGAATTTAGTTTTGTGACTAACTTGCTGGGAAGCTATTGATAATTGGTTCTTCTAGCGTAGTTTTCATTTTAGAGTTTAGAAAAAAAAAAATTTCGATTTTTCGTTTTTTGGTTTTTTTTTGTTTACTACTCAATGAATTTGCTTCAAAATTTGCACGGAAATTATTTGTGATTGCCCGGATAAAATTATTTTTTAAAAACTGATTTTCTTAGCTCAGTTTTAATTTTAAAGCATTTTGAAATTTGAAAAAAAAATGTTTCTATTTATTAAGCCAATAAAATCTTAAAAACTACTTTGATTTACTTCAAATTTTCCATACAATTCAATTTTTCGATCAACTGGTGCGGAAGCTATTGAGAATTGGTTTTCTTAGCGTAGTTTTTTTTTAGAATCATTTTAAGAATTTTAAAAAAACTTCGATTTTTCATTTTTTTTTGTATTTTACGTAAACTACTCGAAGAATTTGTTCGAAAATTTGTATGGAACTTAATTTCGACTGCCAAAAGTATTAAAAATTTTGTAAACTAATTTTCTTAGCGCACTTTTAATTTTAGAGCATTTTTAAAATTTTTTTAAAAACTTTTATTTATAATTTTTTTCTATTTTACGAAAATCATTTGATAGATTTGCTCCAAATTTTGTATGCAATTTATTAGCTACTGTCTGAAAAAAACAAGCTTTGGAAAAGTAATTTTCTTAGTGCAGTTTTAATTTCAGAGCACTTTGAAAATTTTCAAACAAATTTTTATTTTTCATTTATTTTCTATTTTGCGTAAACCATACTATAAATTTTCTCCAAAATTTTTATACAATTAATTCGCTATTGTCTGAAAAAAATAAGCTTTTGAAAACTAATTTTCTTAGCGTGGTTACAACTTTAGAGAATTTTAAAGATTTAAAAAAAAATTTCGATTCTTCTTTTCTTATTTTTTTTTATCCTACGTAAAGTACTCGATAGATTTGTTCTAAAAATTGCAGGGAAATTATTTGCGACTGCTAAAAGAAGGGAAATTTTCAAAAATTGATTTTCATAGCGTAGTTTTAATTTTAGAGCATTTTTAAAATTTTGAAAAAGAAATTTTGAAAAGAAAATGTTATTTATTTAACCAGTTAGATCTCGAAAATTACTCTATGGATTTGCTTCAAATTTTGTATACCATCTATGTTTTTGTATAACTAGACGGGAAGCTATTGAAAATTGATATTCATAGTGTAGTTTTTTCATAGAGCCATAAACATAAACTGTATTTATATATAAATATGATTCCATTTTATAAAGATTAGAAATTTAGGTGTCATCATTCTTTTTATTACTACATTATATCATTTTTTCAATAGAACAAATTTTTTTGTATTACTTGATGCTTTAAAATACATTATAAATGTTGAAAAAGCAATCAGCTAGCATATATGTTCGAAATTTATAAAGTACAATATGAGTAAATATTAATGTTAAACAATTTTTTTATATTAAAATCACATTTAGATAAATATAAAAAAATTAATGAAACTCAAAGAGCTCTATGAGAAAGCATTCCGCCAAAGCACTTGGCGGCGTTTTTTTTTAAATGTAACTGTTATGTCTGGTCACCTTAAATAGGTTTACTCGTACATGTGTTTGTTTGGGATATTTCTTGTTGGTATTGTTAATTATTTTTTATTTTTAAAAGACTACGGGATAGAGGAGCTTAATCACTTACCTTGTCTTAACTGCTGGCTGCGTGGTCGAAAGCAAGGAGTCTGTTATGAAAATAACTTATATTTGAAGAGCGTAGTGCTCCTCTCTGGTTGCCCGCTTGTTAACTGGGTTAGGTCTGGATCAATGATATTTATGTTCACAGAATTAAAAATTTTTTTTTTTTTGTATTTATTCTGTAATAATGATATTTATTTAAATTTATTATAAATGTTGTACAAAAAATCTTGAGTGAGCCGCGCGAGTTCACAGTGATAGATTGAAGAAACCTCGGTAGCACTTTATTTATTATTGGTTCGATTGAAAAAAGGAAATAAGTTTTTTATTTTTTATTGTTAACACACCCTTTTTTTGTAAGTTGTATATAATTATGATTTATGTTAAAACGACTTGTTAAATTGAGCGCGCAATTGAGTTAAGTTATTTCTCTTGTAATAGAATTTTTGAGGAAATAAAACGCGAGTTACAAGTGTTTTAATGTTATAATTCTATACTTGGTCTATGTGCAAGAGAAAAGAAGGTGCTACCCTTGTGAGGTCTAGCTGCGGACTGACTGACAATAAATCTTTTTTTGTTGCAAGGTAGATGCGGATTTTGAAGAAGAAAAGAGACAAAAAATATAACTTGCTAAAACTTTAAAAGAGTCCCATTGGCCAATTCGGCCGTGAGAAGCTCTCCAAAGTCTCAGATTTTTTGACAAAGGATATCTTCTTATCGCGCCTAAAAATGCTGAATAGCATTCGCGCCTTGCTAACTGACTTGGTTTTACGAATATAAAGAGACTTAAAATTATTCCTTAATACTAACTAACCAATATAAAATTTATTTTATTTTATTTTTATTAATACATGTTTAAAAAATATATGTTATCGGGAGAATGAACTGCAAATATTGCATGTTTATATGCATGCATAATGTATATGCGTATATATTAGTTATATACGTAACTTGGGAGTACGAAGGATGAATACAGGCGAGACTAAAGTGTTTGTCGCTTGAGTAGCAGTTGGTCGAGGGCGCGCTTCGTGCGCCCGAGACTGACTGCTGCTCAAGCGACAAGCACTTTAGTCAAGCCTGGATTCAGAATCCTTCGTACTCCCAAGTTACGTAGATAAGTTTATGTCGTTGGTAGGCCGTATGAGGAACTATAAAAATGATTTTTTAAAATTAATGATATATGTTTTATTAAAAAAAAGTAAATAATGTCATTATTTACTTATTTATTTTACTTATTAATTGTTTAACTTTGAACATTTGTTTAAACAAAACATTCTGTAAAGTTAAGATTTTATATGAATTTGTATGAGCATTGACATATCTAACGACATTCTTTTGTTTTCACTAACCTACGAATCGATGTGACTCGCGTCATATACGGCCATGCTGTGCGATATCTCGATCTGTTAATACTCCCTTAGGGAGTATAGAGCTGTCGATACTCCCTAAGGGAGTATTGAAAGAGAGAATATCGTCGAGATATTACCATGAACGTATGCAATGCCTATACAAATTTAGCGTGGTCTATAGGTATTCCACCGAATACGGCCTACGACGACAAAATTATATATATGTACGCACATATAACAAAAAGGTAAAAAAAAATTAAAATGAAGAATGATTTTTCATACATCCGTGATTATGCGGATGTAACAGTAACACTACTCTAAATGTCGAAAAAAGATTTAGCTTTGATGATTTATTATTAAAGGATAAGAGGAATATAATTTCTTTTTGGGAGAATAATTAAACATGTATGGAACTATAAGAAAATTTTTAATCGCTATTTTTATAAATTATAGAGATGATACAGCATATTTTACAAAACATCTTTTCTAAAAAAAACCCTTGATGGGTGAAAAAATTTGTCGAAAATTTTCAAACTTGAATTAAAATACCAAATATTTTCTTGATTTTCATATTACTAGCTAAAGAAGTACGTAGGGATTTTTTATAATTGATTTTTTTCTTAATTGTACGCTGACGAAAAATATATCAATTTTTTATCCAAAAATTCTGCACTGAATTATTTATAAGAAAAATTGACATTAAATTGTAAAACGACAACATACTTGTACATAAAATGTTATTGTCAAGCTATTATTAAAATTTTAAATCGGTAGATGGAATGGTCTTTGAGCAATTTTCCCGCCCAGTTCGAAAAAAGTAATTTTGAGATAATGACGTTTTAAGTTTCGCAAACACGTTTATTCATCATTCAAATCGACAATCTAAATTAAACATTTTTTTTCATCATAAGACATTGCAAATGATTTTTATGATACTGAACTTTGTTTTAACGACAGGCCAGAGTAGAATCTGATACCGACCGAGTAACAATTGAGTTGTTTGTTATTTACTCAAATATTAATCGGTGTATCTTCAAAATAAAGGTTGATCGCAATAGATATTATTATTATGAATATCTATGCACAAGAAAAAATCTACCGATTTTTTTTTAAGAAAAGTAAGGAACGCGAAAATATTATAAACATAATCTTTTACTTCGGCGTTCCTTACTTTTCTCAAAAACAAAGCGATAGATTTTTTTTTTCTTGTGCACAAATATTTGTAATAATAATATCTATTGCGCTTAACCTTCAATTTGCAGATACACCGATTAATACTTGAGTAAATAACAAAAATGCCAATTAGACAAGGACAGCGAATCCGGCCTGTTCTTGAGAAAAAAATATCAGTGTTAATCATTTTTAGAAGTCTATGAAAATGCTTACACTGAGAAAAAAATTTAGTTGGATTAAGTAAGGCTTAATTGAATCAATGAAATCCCTTAGGTGCGGGCGGCACATAAAATATTTTGTTACATTAATACAAATATTTTAATTGAGTCAAATAAATATTTCATTTTTTAAAATAAATATTTGATTCTACTAAACATCACAAATATTGGTTGAATAAAATTAATTTATTGTTTTAGAAAAAATTTGTTATTAATTCAAATGCATATTTGTTTTTCTGATTGCTTATTTCATTACATCAATATGCATATAGTAACTGAATCAAATAATATTTTGTATTTTCAAATAAATATTTGATTTACTAAATGTCGCGAAGATTGATTCAATAAAATTAATTCATTGTTTTTATAAAAAATTTTATCAATTAAAATGCCCATTTGTTTTTCTAATTGATTATTTCATTACATTAATATACATATTGGAATTAAATCAAATAATATTTTGTATTTTCAATTAAATATTTGACTTATTAAATGTCGCGAAGATTGATTCAATAAAATTAATTCATTGTTTTAACAAAAAAAATTATCAATTGAAATGTCCATTTGTTTTTCTAATTAATTATTTCATCATAATAATGCTATATTGAAATTAAATTAGTTCAATATTTTATATTTTCAAATAAAAGTTTAATTTATTGAATATTGCAAAAATTGATTTAATAAAATTAATTCATTGTCTTAACAAAAAATTTTATTAATATGAAAACATTGATAGATTATTCGGTTTCACAAATAAAATATTTCTTCAAAGTAAAGAAATATTTAATTAATTCGATTTATAGATATTTTAATCGAACAAATACTGTCTTTAATCAACTGTATTTGCTTTCAGTGATTTACATTTATTTATTAACATCAATGAATTGATGACTCTCATTAAAGGACAGGTGAATATAATTACATTTATTTATATGGTAAAGAATAACAATTATTAACATACTAACATTAGTATGCTTTATACAGTGATCGCACGCGCAGTAAATCTAACATAAATTTCGTTCGCTTTACAATTTACGTATTATCTTGGATTTTTAACTTTTTTATATATCAACTTGGAGGCCCTCTTACCGCTTGCGAGATCGAAAATTAACGACGCCACCAAGCGGTAGTATCATCAAACCATCGAACTAAATGATTTTGTTAAAACAATAAATGTTTCTTTTAGATCAAATATGTGTTATTTAAATGAAATAAATTATGTAGTTGAATCAAATAGTGGATTTACTTGATTTTGACAAGTATTTAATCAGATTTCTCTGTAATTTTTATTAACTTTAGTACATATTTTGCTAAGTTATTCACTTAGCAAGACACGTATTTAAAACATGAGTTTGTTTGAGTATAAAGGATGATAACTTATACAAAAAAATATTTTTCAATAATAAATATTAATTTTGACATTATATTTCATTTGATTTAGTAAATATGTTATTAAATAATAATTGATTGTTTTAATAAATATTTCATTAAGATAATCAAATAATTATTTAATCGATCTGATAAAGAAATTAATTAATACAACAAAATATTTAATTGGAACATAAATAATAAAATATTTAATTGTTAAAAATAATAATTAATTCAATTAATCACCGATTTCATAGACGCAATATAATTAAATAATAAAAGTAATAAAATAATTTTATAAGACAAAATAAATCAAATATTTGAATCAATTAAAAATTTAATTAATTTAATGCATCCAATTAATTATGATATAGCAATGAAATTATTTGATCAAAAGACAATGAGATATTTCATAGAATCAATCATATATTTCATAAAGAGAAAAAACGCATTCATCAAAGCAACTAAATATTGAATTAAAATGATTAGGTATTTCATTGACCAGTGAAATAATTTAATATAAGTCATACAATATTTAATTGAAACAATGACAAGGGGTTTCTCACTAAAATACTCATAGAAAAACTCTTTCGTACTCTCAAGCATTCTTTAGTTCTCATGCGTACTCTCCAATACTCTTTTGGTGAACGCTTTAAGTAAATGAATACGAAAAAGTTTGAAAGAGATTTAGTGAGTATGCAAGAGTAAGAATGAGTATTTGTAGAATACGAATGAATATTGAAAAGTATGCAAGAGTACCAATGAGTATTCAAGAGTACGCAAGAGTACCAATGAGTATTCAAGAGTACGCAAGAGTACAAATAGAATTTTAGTAATATTGATTTTATTATTTTATTGATTTCGATGATAAGTCATTTTATATCATGTTTGATAAATAGAACAGATCGTAATAGATCTTATTAATATAACGCTGAATTCTGAGTCTTTATCTAACAACCCATCTCTTTATCAATATTAGTTAAGTTTACGTAAAAATTATTAATTATAACAAAGTTATAATTAAAAAAGAATTTATTTAATAAGAGAAATATAGTTTTTTAAAAAAATGTACCTATAAAACGATTGTTGATGTACTTATATCAATTTATGAAATTTTCATAGGTAAAACTTTTTCCGACTTTTTCTCAACAGGGGACAATTAAATTTTTCGTCAACTTTATGAAATATTATTATACTTTAATCTAGTGAGGACAAATAACTGGTTTTTATAATATTTTTGGAAAATAGTAATTCTAAAGGTTATATTTTTTCATTTTGCCAATATTTTATTTTCCTCAACTGTTTAAATTCAACTTTATCCCTTGCATAGATCAACTTTTAAATCCATTTTTCACTAGTAATTAACTTTTGGTAATAAGAATATTTTTTGTTGGGAATGACATGCAATATACAACTTATTTTTTGCCAAACATTATTTTTAGGCACGACCGCTATACGGAAGTGCCTTATATTTTCGACATCGCGAAAAATGTAACCCTTTAAAATATGTTTTTTTATGATAAAAAACTTATTTTTATAGCAAAATAAGATTATTACGAGGCTTCCTTAAAATGTATGTATGGATGTATGTGTGCACTGAGAAAAAAATTTAGTTGGATTAAGTAAGGCTTAATTGAATCAATGAAATCCCTTAGGTGCGGGCGGCACATAAAATATTTTGTTACATTAATACAAATATCTGAATTGAGTCAAATAAATATTTCATTTTTTTAAATAAATATTTGATTCTACTAAACATCACAAATATTGGTTAAAAATAATATTTTGTATTTTCAAATAAATATTTGACTTACTAAATGTCGCGAAGATTGATTCAATAAAATTAATTCATTGTTTTTATAAAAAATTTTATCAATTAAAATGCCCATTTGTTGTTCTAATTGATTATTTCATTACATTAATATACATATTGGAATTAAATCAAATAATATTTTGTATTTTCAATTAAATATTTGACTTATTAAATGTCGCAAAGATTGATTCAATAAAATTAATTCATTGTTTTAATAAAAAAAATTATTAATTAAAATGTCCATTTATTTTTCTAATTAATTATTTCATCATATTAATGTTATATTGAAATTAAATTAGTTCAATATTTTATATTTTCAAATGAAAGTTTAATTTATTGAATATTTTAAATTTAATAAAATTTTAAGATTTAATAAAATTAATTCATTGTCTTAACAAAAAATTGATTATTTATTCGGTTTCACAAATAAAATATTCCTTCAAAGTAAAGAAATATTTAATTAATTCGATTTATAGATATTTTAATCGAACAAATACTGTCTTTAATCAACAGTATTTGCTTTCAGTGATTTACATTTATTTATTAACATCAATGAATTGATGACTCATTAAAGGACAGGTGAATATGATTCCATTTATTTATATGGTAAAGAATAACAATTATTAACATACTAACATTAGTGTGCTTTATACAGTGATCACACACGCAGTAAATCTAACATAAATTTCGCTCGCATTACAATTTACGTATTATCTTGAATTTTTAACTTCCTTATATATCAACTTAGAAGCCCTCTTACCGCTTGCGAGATCGAAAATTAACGACGCCACCAAGCGGTAGTATCATCAAACCATCGAACTAAATGATTTTGTTAAAACAATAAATGTTTCTTTTAGTTCAAATATGTGTTATTTGAATGAAATAAATTATGTAGATGAATCAAATAGTGGATTTACTTGATTTTAACAAGTATTGAATCAGATTTCTCTGTAATTTTTATTAACTTTAGTACATATTTTGCTAAGTTATTCACTTAGCAAGACACGTATTTAAAACACGAGTTTGTTTGAGTATAAAGGATGATAACTTATACAAAAAAATATTTTTCAAGAATATTAAATATTAATTTTAACATTATATTTCATTTGATTTAGTAAATATGTTATTAAATAATAACTGCTTGTTTCAATAAATATTTCATTAAGATAATCAAATAATTATTTAATCGATCTGATAAAAAAATTAATTAATACAACAAAATATTTAATTTGGACATAAATAATAAAATATTTAAGTGTTAAAAATAATAATTAATTCAATTAATCACTAATTTCATAGACGCAATATAATTAAATAATAAAAGTAATAAAATAATTTTATAGAACAAAATAAATCAAATATTTGAATCAATTAAAAACTTATTTAATTTAATGCATCCAATTAATTATAATATAGTAATGAAATTATTTGAGTAAAAGACAATGAGATATTTCATAGAATCAATCATATATTTTATAAAGAGAAAAAACGCATTCATCAAAGCAACTAAATATTGAATTAAAATGATTAGGTATTTCATTGGCCAGTGAAATAATTTAATATAAGTTATATAATATTTATTTAAAACAATGAAATATCTTTTTGTTATTATTCAAAATTTATTGAAAGAATAAAACAATAATTTTGACATTATTAAATATTTCATTAATATAATTAAATATATTATTGAACAGTAAAGTAATTTAATAAAGGTGATATAATAATTAATTAAATCAATGTAATATATTCTTCTTTTAATCAAAATTTGATAAAAATAATAGAATAAATACGTTAGAATTAGTAAACATTTTATTAAGATAATTAAATATATTATTAAACATCAAAGTAATTTAGTAGAAGTATTATAATATTTAATTGAAATAGTGAAATATATTCTTATGTCAATCAAAACTTGATAGAATTAATAAAATAAATATATTCGGTTTAATAAAAATTTCATTGAGATAATCAAATATATTATTGAACATTAAAGTAATTTTATGGAAGTGTTAATATAATATTTAATTGAATCAATGAAATATATTCTTGTTTCAATAATAACTTGATAGAAATAATAGAATAAATATATTTGGTTTAATAAATATTTCATTAAGATAATCAAATATATTATTAAACATTAAAGTAATTCAATAGAAGTGTTAATACAATATTTAATTAAATCAGTGACATATATTCTTGATTCAATAACAATTTGATAGAAATAATAAAATAAATATATTTGGTTTAATAAATATTTCTTTAAAAAAAATTTAATATCTGATTTTACGTTGCACCTTTCTTGACTTTAAAAAAATATTTTTTTGGTTTTCTTTTTGTGAATTCATTGAAATCGGATTTGTTGATTTTAAGGAACCTATTTCTTTAAATTAATTGTAATTTTTATTGAAATGCTGATCAAATTTTATGTGTTATATACAACAAAATATTTTTTTTTATACAATCACATATATTATTAATTAAATGACAATGTTATTAACTTAGTGAAGCATTTATTTACAATATAAGCTTTTTTAACTTAATCGGATGACCGTTAATTCAAGCAAATATTATATTGATGATTGACCAATATTTTTTTATTGTTATTAAAGATTTTGTAAATTTAACAAACGATTTACTAAAATAAATATTTAATTATTGTAACAAAATATATAGATAATTTACAAACATATTCTATTGTTACAAATAAATATTTTATAAAATTTTATCAGCTGCCTTAATGAAATTGATTTGATTAAATCAATCAAATAATTTAACCGAAACAATAAATTTTTCTTTATTTTAAAAAAATATTTATTTTTTTCAACTTAGGTATCAATTTTTTTTATCCCAACTAAATATTTCAGTGATTTAATAACCTTGCATATTACTTCAATCAAAATTAATTTTTATCAACAAAATATTTAATAATTAAATTTATTTCATTGACTCAACTAAATTTTTTTCTCAGTGTATCTATGTTCTTACTCTTTTTCCATAAGAAGTACAAGGATAGAATATTTGAGAACTGAGTAACAGCTACAACTTCTAGCCTTAGACTTGAGTTGGGTCTATGATTTCGTGCCATAAAAAAACATTATGGCCCGAATTCATAGTCGTGTCTTGAGTATTAAGTATGACTTAAAACTTAAGTTTCGTTACTTGAGTATCAGCTGTTACTTCAATTGAGTGCTACATGAAAAGGTTATCATAGTTAGTTATGAAACAAAATTACACAAATAAGATAGTCGTCGGTAAAGATGTAACAGTCAATGGAAGTAACAGCTGATACTTAAATAACGATACTTAAGATATGACTATGAATTCGAGCCTAAGTTCGGGCCAAAGAAAAGTAACATGTAAAATATTTTGTAAATAGAATAACAAATATTAGTATTGAAACAGTATTACGAATATTATTATAAAAAATAAACTCCTATATTTATTAATTTTATATATTAGGTAAGGATTTATTCCTAACGAAATTGTAGTTGAAAAAGATAATATTATTTCATGGGCTATATTACAATATTAGAATAACGTTGTATAATAAAAATTGATTCGATATTAAATGGTTCGTCACAATTATTATTGTAGATGTTTAATAAGATCTTTCGATAAAACATTAGGGCAAAATATTCGAATTATAATTTGTATATGGTTGAGATAATATGTCCAAAACCTTTGATAATATATAGGGCTATCACACGCTAGAAAAAGAACAGGAACAGATATAAGAAATATATTACTTCTATATCTATATTTATGAGGAATAGCGAGTTGTTGCTAGGAACAACGCGTTTATTTCTCATATATATATAGAAGCAATGTATTTCTTATATCTGTTCTTGTTCTTTTTCTAGCGTGTAATAGCCCTATATATTATCAAAAGTTTTGGATTTATTATCTCAGCCATGTACAAATTATAATTCGAATATTTTGCCCTAATGTTTTATCGAAAGATCTTCTTAAACATCTACAATAATAATTCTATCGAACTATTTAATATCCAATCAATTTTTAACTTAAAATTTAATTATTTTAAACAGCTGGGGGCAGATGAGTATGTACGATTTTACGCCAGAGATGTTTCGAAGTAGCGTTGGTCTAGTGCGTAACTTTCGCTCTTTCCATTTGGAGTACGCGTGTTCAACTCTCGGCTAGGGTCACATTTTTTTTATTTTTTTTTATTGTTTTAATATGTTTTATTCCTTTTTATATTTATTTTTTTTTTTAGATTTTGTATTTTTTTAATAATTTTAAAATTTAATTTTTCACAAGTACGCTCGTTTTTTTCAGTGAAAATTTTTTAAAAATAAATTATTCTTTATAGGTAGTAATTACAAATATTGATAAATAAATAATAGTGATGTTTATTTTATAATAGTGATGTTTATTTTATAATAGTATAGTTTGATTTATTTATAATTTAGTTTATAAAATTTACAATAAATTACAATAAATAAATAAAACTGAGGTATTATTATTTATGTTATAATATATATAGTATATTGAAATATGTTTATAAAGACAAAATTGAACTATAGTATTGTAAACATCACTATTATTTATTTATTAATATTTTAAATTATTTTCTAGATAAAATAATTTATTTAAAAATATTAATAACAAACACGAGCATACTTTAAGTAACTTGTGAAAAAATAGATTTTAAAATTAATAAAAAAATAGAAAATAAAAAAAATATAAATAAAAAAAAGCAATAAAAACTATTGAAATAATAAAAAAAAAGTTTAAAAAAAGTGGTTCTAACCAAGAGTTGAACTCGCGTGCTCAAAAGGAAAAGCGCGAACGTTACGCACTAGACCAACAATACTTCGAAATATCTCTGGCGTAAAATCGTACATGCTCATCTGCTTCCAGCGGTTTAAAATAATTAAATTTTAAGTTAAAAATTAATTATTTAAAGTTGAAAAGTTTAACAGGTTATATTTATAATGTATCTCCCTTCATAAAAAAAGAAAAGGAAAGAAATAAAAGATTCACGCTACGAAAATACGTTAACGAAATTTGCAACATGATTTTGGATATAGACTAGCCGTGTTTGCTCGCGTCGCCACCCAAAAGAGGAGGCGACTTAAGCAATAGAAGAATGCCATAGTTAGCAGTAAAGAAAGAATAGTGGACAAGCCACGTTTACTTCCTTCACGTTCCATGAGAGGATACAGCGCTAGCTATCGAAGGATATTAGAGTGGGGAGTTACTAAAGCATGTAAACAAACAGTTTTTGGATAGCACAAACCTCGTAAGAGTAGATGGCGCTGTTATGAAAGCATAGGATATTACTTACTAACTTTGGATACGTAAACTAAATGCTCTATTGGCATGAATTTCCTCTCAGTGTGCATATAATATGAGTAAAATATGCATAGTAAAATTATTTACTTATAATCAAAAAATATATAAAAATAAAATAAGAATCGTTGTTACGACGTAACGTGCCGCCCGCCATTGATCGCTTGCGATCAATAAGTTTTTATTTGTTTCTTTCACTTAAGTTTCTATTGGTAGTATCACAATGTTTTTAACGGATCGTTTATATGTTCCGTTTTTTGTAGTGACACTAACTACTCTGATGATTCCATCATTGCCAGGATACACTTCACTGATACGTCCAATAGACCATTGAAGGGGTGGTAAATTCTTTTCTTTCAATAAGATCATTGATCCAATTTTGATGTCTTGAGTGTTCTGAGAGGTCCATTTACTTCTTGTATTGAGTTGATTTAAATACTCCTTGTGCCATCTTTTTCAAAAATGTTGTTTTAGTTACTGTAAATGCTGCCAATTAGCTAATCGATTTTTGGGCGTTTCACAAAGATCAACTTCTGGTAAACTCATTAATGAATCACCGATTAAAAAATTTGCAGGAGTTATATTGCAGGGCTATAAGGTCATTAGGATCAGATGATAGAGGGTTTAATGGACGAGAATTCAAAATTGCTTTGATTTCAATAATATGCGTATTAAATTCTTCGTATGTTAGTAAAGCATTACCTACTGTACGTAAAAAATGATGTTTAAAGGATTTCACGGCCTATCATATGTAATCTCAAGTTGATATTTTGACCGTACTTAATATAGCTGGACCTGTGAAATGACTTATTTATCAAAATATTTTTTTATATTAAAGCAACATAACATTAAAAAGATTTTATCACACATAAAGTAGTAAAATATCAACAAAATCATGAAAGAAGTGTTTAAATACCTAATCTAAAATATGGATTCGTGCAAAAATATGATGCGGATGTTCATGAATCTTATTTTTCTGACTTGATTGACATAAATCAAGTTCTAGAATACAATTTCATAATATAAATAATAATACAAAGTCTGCAAATGAGCTACAATCAGCCAAAAACGTCGAAAAAATGAGTTTTTTGCATTTTTAGCTATGGCGCACTAACAGCAAATATCTGGAAAAATTCAGGCAAGTAATTTTAAACAAAATAGAAGTTTTTTGCGAGAATTGGCCCTGTACCGCATTTCCCATGAAAATAGGAAGGGTTTGAATTTTTTTTCATCCTTTTAGGTTATATAGCATTATCAAATCTTCATGAAAAAATTCTATGTGATTTGTCACCATTTAAGCTATAGGCACGATTTTCTTGGGGTTTTTTTTACTGACTAGATGCGGAGAAAAAAAATAAATAGTGAAAAAGTCATTTTTTCCATGCTGTGGACAGGAGGAGGGGGGTCACGGTCTGCAAATATGACAAAAACTATTTATTTTTATATAAAACAAAGTTACAAGGTCAAACAAAAATTTCAGGGACAGGGCAAAACTGACTATCTTAGCGGGGGGTACCCTTTATATTTTATTACTTTTTCTGTTAAGAAAATCGATTATAATCTATAAAAACAATCAAAATTGATTTTTAACTCCAATTTAAATACTATTTTCTATATTAAAAAAGCAATAACATTATTATCAGTATATTAAAGTCAATTAAAATTGACTGAAAAAAGTATTTATTAAATTTTATTAAAAATCATTTAAAATTCTATAAAGTTTTAACAATTTAATTTTTTTACAATAAAAATATAATCTTTTATTTTTTAACAATAAATTATTTAACGCAACTATAAAATTAGTTTTCTTTTTCTAAAAAAATATATGCTATGATAAAGAATTCAGATATATAAAATATTTAATTGCTGATATTTTGTGCACTTAAATAACTTAACAGCTTATCAGTCATATTAATTCATCAAAAAGATTTTTTGACTATTCAGAAGTTACATACATTGTAATTCCTTTGTAATAAAATGGTGTAATAAACTTGATAATTTATAACTCACATTTTCTTGAATTTTCTTTCTTTATTTTATAATTAATTACATTCTGTTAAATATTTTATGATAAACAAAAAAAATCATAGTTGCTAGCTTGATTTAAACCTTAATAATTTATGAAACTAACTAAAAAGAATTAGTTACTTAGACATGAGTTTATACGTATTGAAGGCAACGCAGCAAAAAAACATAATTCAAAAGTATTTTCAATTATGACTCTAATTTTTTTTTTTTTGAAAAGTCTAGAGTTGCTTCAAGCATTCATACTAATTAATTAACAGTAGATAGAATATATAATAAAACAAATGCCTAAACTCATGAACTAAATATCTTTTGTACTTACTCATTTTGTAAATAATAAGTTGCACTTATTCACTTATAAATTTTGAAATACAAATATAACCTCAAAATTCTTTTCAAATTATAAGTTTCAATGTGCACACAAAGGCTTTGTTTTCCAACTACAACTACCAAAACATTCTAACACATTACGCTGGATAGAATACGCGCGCAGACCGAGGAGCTATTCACTATAAGAAATCATTGACCACCTTCAGATGAAATCATTTGAAACCATTATTGAAATCATTTCAAATCATTGAAATATTTTATTAAATTTTATGTGCACAATATGATTACCGAAATGAAAACTATTCAAATTGAAATCATTGAAATCAATGAATATTTTTGTATTTAGTTTTCAATTTAAAATATTACCAGAAATATAATACTAAATATTATTTAAATACCAGATTAATATGAGCTGCTCTGATAAATAAAATAATTTTTTATTTTTGGGGAATAGTATCGATATATAATATATAAATATTTATAAGAATTTTTTTCTAGAATTGAAAAAAAATGAATGATTTTAATCATAAGCAAAACGCATCGCACAAAAAATTTTTGTGTAAAAGATAATTTATATCAAAACAAATAAAAAAGAATATATGTGAAAAATGAAAAAAAGAAATACTAACAAAAAATTTAAATAAGATCTATAAATAAGTAAATAAGCATTATTTACTTATGTTTGAATTTCTCTCTTTGTATCTATCACACACGTCTGATAAGTTTTTCGAACATAGCTCTTATGTTGGTCAATCTTTTAGACTAACTTTATGTTTAAAAAATTTAATTTTATGTTATACAAACATTATAACTAAAACTAGAATTCATAGACGACACTCAGTTTTCAAATATTATTTTATCTTACTTCCTCATCATAAAAAAAAATAAGAATAAAATGTCCTATTTAAGGATTGAGTGTCGATTATAAGTTCGAGCCTGAAATTCAAGCAAGGTATACAACATTCAGTTAAAAACAAAAGTTATGCTATAGTCGGTCGTCGAAAATAGATTTAAAAAGTGTGCATGTTGATGCGTGTTTATAATTTGTCCATGCTCATTTGTTTTACAACTGTCAGTTCAGTTTAACTTTGTGTTTTCTGTTATGCACATAGCCAATGTAAGTACAAATCTAGAATAATTTTATTATTATTGAACACATTGTTGGTCTTTTTATTTACTAAAATGATAAAAAGTTTTTGTTTTAATTATGCAATTTCTTTGTTTTTTTATTTTATTTTTGTGGTGTTAAAATATAGGTATTATTTTAATTTTTATATGATTCAATAATGACGACTTAGGGATTATAATTTAAAGTAAGCTTAACCTTCATAAATATTAATTTTAATTAGCTTGGAATGATTTTGAAATTATTTGAAATCATAAAAAATTTGCTTGAAATCATTTGAAATCATAGAAAATTAGCTTGAAATCATTTGAAATCACTGCCTACCATAGGCTGTTTTGAAAATGTTTGAAATTACAAGTATAAAAATATATTTCTGAAATCATTTTGAAATCATTTGAAATTATTTTGAAATCATTTGAAATCATATGAAATCTGTAATCATTTTGACACTTTTTTTTAAGTGAATAGCCCCTCGGCGCAGACGGCATTACCATACCAACAGCTACCAGCTGAGTACCGTTTGTACTGGTGGTTCATCTATTATACTATACAAGTATACGTGAGCTTTCTGGTGACCGGCATTTTACAGTTAATAGCACAATAAATTATGAAGGTAGTTAAAAATAAGATGTACTTAATTTCTAGTGAAAACAATGATACACGCGTTATTAATATTAGAAGTATTAAATAAATAACTTCTTAATATAAAAAATTAAAAAATTTATTGAAAAATTTTGAAATTGTCTTTGAAAGGTTAAGTTTGTACTGGTGGTTCATCTATTATACTATACAAGTATACGTGGGCTTTCTGGTGACCGGCATTTTACAGTTAATAGCACAATAAATCATAAAGGCGGTTAAAAATAAGATGTACTTAATTTCTAATGAAAACAATGATACACGCGTTATTAATATTAGAAGTATTAAATAAATAACATTTTAATATAAAAAATTTATTGAAAAATTTCGAAATCGTCTTTGACAGGTTAAGTTCATTTTTGTTATTATATTTTTTTAGACGTTTACAGTAATTATTTATCTAAAGTTTTTTTATTAATTTGTTTTACGTCCTTATATACATCTAAAATATATTAATTTCTTAGCTTATATTATCATTATTTTATAATTAATAAAAAAAACATGACTTATTACGAGACCTTTCTCTCTGTTTACAAGATTGCTTCCTATAATAATTAAATAGAAAAAAATATACATACATATTTTTAGAAATGAATATTAAAATATTTTTTTTACTAATAATAGGTTAATGGCAATGATCATCATCATCATCATCATCATCATCATCATCATCATCATCATCATCATCATCATCATCATCATCATCATCATCATCATCATCATCATCATCATCATCATCATCATCATCATCATCATCATCATCATCATCATCATCATCATCATCATCATCATCATCATCATCATCATCATCATCATCATCATCATCATCATCATCATCATCATCATCATCATCATCATCATCATCATCATCATCATCATCATCATCATCATCATCATCATCATCATCATCATCATCATCATCATCATCATCATCATCATCATCATCATCATCATCATCATCATCATCATCATCATCATCATCATCATCATCATCATCATCATCATCATCATCATCATCATCATCATCATCATCATCATCATCATCATCATCATCATCATCATCATCATCATCATCATCATCATCATCATCATCATCATCATCATCATCATCATCATCATCATCATCATCATCATCATCATCATCATCATCATCATCATCATCATCATCATCATCATCATCATCATCATCATCATCATCATCATCATCATCATCATCATCATCATCATCATCATCATCATCATCATCATCATCATCATCATCATCATCATCATCATCATCATCATCATCATCATCATCATCATCATCATCATCATCATCATCATCATCATCATCATCATCATCATCATCATCATCATCATCATCATCATCATCATCATCATCATCATCATCATCATCATCATCATCATCATCATCATCATCATCATCATCATCATCATCATCATCATCATCATCATCATCATCATCATCATCATCATCATCATCATCATCATCATCATCATCATCATCATCATCATCATCATCATCATCATCATCATCATCATCATCATCATCATCATCATCATCATCATCATCATCATCATCATCATCATCATCATCATCATCATCATCATCATCATCATCATCATCATCATCATCATCATCATCATCATCATCATCATCATCATCATCATCATCATCATCATCATCATCATCATCATCATCATCATCATCATCATCATCATCATCATCATCATCATCATCATCATCATCATCATCATCATCATCATCATCATCATCATCATCATCATCATCATCATCATCATCATCATCATCATCATCATCATCATCATCATCATCATCATCATCATCATCATCATCATCATCATCATCATCATCATCATCATCATCATCATCATCATCATCATCATCATCATCATCATCATCATCATCATCATCATCATCATCATCATCATCATCATCATCATCATCATCATCATCATCATCATCATCATCATCATCATCATCATCATCATCATCATCATCATCATCATCATCATCATCATCATCATCATCATCATCATCATCATCATCATCATCATCATCATCATCATCATCATCATCATCATCATCATCATCATCATCATCATCATCATCATCATCATCATCATCATCATCATCATCATCATCATCATCATCATCATCATCATCATCATCATCATCATCATCATCATCATCATCATCATCATCATCATCATCATCATCATCATCATCATCATCATCATCATCATCATCATCATCATCATCATCATCATCATCATCATCATCATCATCATCATCATCATCATCATCATCATCATCATCATCATCATCATCATCATCATCATCATCATCATCATCATCATCATCATCATCATCATCATCATCATCATCATCATCATCATCATCATCATCATCATCATCATCATCATCATCATCATCATCATCATCATCATCATCATCATCATCATCATCATCATCATCATCATCATCATCATCATCATCATCATCATCATCATCATCATCATCATCATCATCATCATCATCATCATCATCATCATCATCATCATCATCATCATCATCATCATCATCATCATCATCATCATCATCATCATCATCATCATCATCATCATCATCATCATCATCATCATCATCATCATCATCATCATCCATCATCATCATCATCATCATCATCATCATCATCATCATCATCATCATCATCATCATCATCATCATCATCATCATCATCATCATCATCATCATCATCATCATCATCATCATCATCATCATCATCATCATCATCATCATCATCATCATCATCATCATCATCATCATCATCATCATCATCATCATCATCATCATCATCATCCTCATCATCATCATCATCATCATCATCATCATCATCATCATCATCATCATCATCATCATCATCATCATCATCATCATCATCATCATCATCATCATCATCATCATCATCATCATCATCATCATCATCATCATCATCATCATCATCATCATCATCATCATCATCATCATCATCATCATCATCATCATCATCATCATCATCATCATCATCATCATCATCATCATCATCATCATCATCATCATCATCATCATCATCATCATCATCATCATCATCATCATCATCATCATCATCATCATCATCATCATCATCATCATCATCATCATCATCATCATCATCATCATCATCATCATCATCATCATCATCATCATCATCATCATCATCATCATCATCATCATCATCATCATCATCATCATCATCATCATCATCATCATCATCATCATCATCATCATCATCATCATCATCATCATCATCATCATCATCATCATCATCATCATCATCATCATCATCATCATCATCATCATCATCATCATCATCATCATCATCATCATCATCATCATCATCATCATCATCATCATCATCATCATCATCATCATCATCATCATCATCATCATCATCATCATCATCATCATCATCATCATCATCATCATCATCATCATCATCATCATCATCATCATCATCATCATCATCATCATCATCATCATCATCATCATCATCATCATCATCATCATCATCATCATCATCATCATCATCATCATCATCATCATCATCATCATCATCATCATCATCATCATCATCATCATCATCATCATCATCATCATCATCATCATCATCATCATCATCATCATCATCATCATCATCATCATCATCATCATCATCATCATCATCATCATCATCATCATCATCATCATCATCATCATCATCATCATCATCATCATCATCATCATCATCATCATCATCATCATCATCATCATCATCATCATCATCATCATCATCATCATCATCATCATCATCATCATCATCATCATCATCATCATCATCATCATCATCATCATCATCATCATCATCATCATCATCATCATCATCATCCTCATCATCATCATCATCATCATCATCATCATCATCATCATCATCATCATCATCATCATCATCATCATCATCATCATCATCATCATCATCATCATCATCATCATCATCATCATCATCATCATCATCATCATCATCATCATCATCATCATCATCATCATCATCATCATCATCATCATCATCATCATCATCATCATCATCATCATCATCATCATCATCCTCATCATCATCATCATCATCATCATCATCATCATCATCATCATCATCATCATCATCATCATCATCATCCTCATCATCATCATCATCATCATCATCATCATCATCATCATCATCATCATCATCATCATCATCATCATCATCATCATCATCATCATCATCATCATCATCATCATCATCATCATCATCATCATCATCCTCCTCATCATCATCCTCCTCATCATCATCATCATCATCATCATCATCATCATCATCATCATCATCATCATCATCATCATCATCATCATCATCATCATCATCATCATCATCATCATCATCATCATCATCATCATCATCATCATCATCATCATCATCATCATCATCATCATCATCATCATCATCATCATCATCATCATCATCATCATCCTCATCATCATCATCATCATCATCATCATCATCATCATCATCATCATCATCATCATCATCATCATCATCATCATCATCATCATCATCATCATCATCATCATCATCATCATCATCATCATCATCATCATCATCATCATCATCATCATCATCCTCATCATCATCATCATCATCATCATCATCATCATCATCATCATCATCATCATCATCATCATCATCATCATCATCATCATCATCATCATCATCATCATCATCATCATCATCATCATCATCATCATCATCATCATCATCATCATCATCATCATCCTCATCATCATCATCATCATCATCATCATCATCATCATCATCATCATCATCATCATCATCATCATCATCATCATCATCATCATCATCATCATCATCATCATCATCATCATCATCATCATCATCATCATCATCATCATCATCATCATCATCATCATCATCATCATCATCATCATCATCATCATCATCATCATCATCATCATCATCATCATCATCATCATCATCATCATCATCATCATCATCATCATCATCATCATCATCATCATCATCATCATCATCATCATCATCATCATCATCATCATCATCATCATCATCATCATCATCATCATCATCATCATCATCATCATCATCATCATCATCATCATCATCATCATCATCATCATCATCATCATCATCATCATCATCATCATCATCATCATCATCATCATCATCATCATCATCATCATCATCATCATCATCATCATCATCATCATCATCATCATCATCATCATCATCATCATCATCATCATCATCATCATC